>VXAB01005555.1:136430-367301 GCA_013399175.1 Odontophorus gujanensis | reverse complement strand
GCGACTGCCACCTTCCGAGGGAGAGCGGCGGCGGCTCCGGGCCCCGGGGCGGGTGAGGAGCGGACCCCGCACGGCGCTGCGAGCCGGGCTTTCTCCGAACCACGTGGTTGGGCCGGCGGAACCGCATCGGAACGCCAGCGGTTTCGTGGCCGGTCACGTTAAAAATGGTCGAAGCGAAAAGCAGCGCGGTTTGCGTTCCTTTGTAAAATTAAAACGGCGAACGAACAGCTGAACTGCCGCAGCGCGTCGGTACCGCCGCCCGTGCCCACCCAGTGCCCTGCACCGGACTGCCGGGTCCGGGGCGGCTCCAGCGCTGCGGGCAGGAACGGCTCCACCGCCGCGTGAGAGCAGGTGCCGGGCTGCAGGTGACTGTAATTAACTGCCTGCTGCCTTAAAACCTGTGCGTAATGGATTACCTCAGTGCCCTTTTCTCCCGTGCTTATTGGCTTTCTAATTTGGAAGATCCTGTCTGATGATAGCAGTGAAGTGGGGGGGGGTAGGGGTGGGTTTCCAGTCTGCTCACACGGTGCTGTAAGCCCAGTCAAACCAAATCCGAAGGTGAAAAACATGATCTTCTGATAGGGACAATTGCTCTTCCTAAACACCAGAGAAGCAGAATCTGCAGAGGCAGTAGGAGTGGTGCTGCCGGGCACTGTGCATCCTGCATTGTAACCGTCGGCTCCATTGCAGCCGCTCCTCATGCACAGTGCACTGGGACTTGCACGAGGCCCAAACACAGCATATGGTTTCAAACAGGCTCAGCATCACTGCCTTCAAGGCATCTCCAAGGAGGGTAGAAAAAGCTCTCTGTTAGAGCTTCCAGGTAAGACAGCACAAAGACCCGTGACCATCTTATCACAGTCTGGCTCACGTTCAGTTTGGGCAACAGGACCGCATCCGTTTTTGCCAGCTGTGGTGATGGCAAACTGCTCTTTATGGGCCAAGAGCATAAATAACAAATTTCAGTGGTGTCAGACTTTGCACCAGTTGCACACACATCTGATTTGCTGGCCACACAGTACAACAAAGCGAATTGTTTGAGCATAAAGTTACAGAGCTTCAAAGTATTCTTGAATATTTTTGATGGACAATCTACACAGCTCAGGAAATTGATGGATAATTTTTATTCAGAGCTATCAAATAACTGTGTGTTGTAAATGCACTTAAGCAAATCTGCTGACAAGTGCCAGACAGAAGTGCCTCCCATCTGAGATGCCAGGAGTGTTCCTTCTCAAAAGCAGTGAGAGGAGCGAGGCTGTGGCACTAGCTGTCCGCACTGCCTTCCTTGGGCCTGGCAGGCTGTGAAACCAGGAGCCAGAGCACTGGCTGAACACCAGCATCACAAGCTGTGAAGGCCTCAGGGGCCTGATTCTGGTCCTGTTCACCTCTTTCTGAAGTGGAAGACACATTCAAAATGATGCCACAGAGGTACCATAAACCAGAATTCAAGATTTGGTGAACACAGGTTCAGTGTCCATAAGAAAAGCACCATGAGTCTTGGCACCTGAAGTACAGTCTGTGCCTGTTTCCCTGAGATGCCGTGTGCTGGAAGAGGCACTAACTCTCCACTGCTCAGCAACAGGACATCTCTGTTTCCACTGAGGCCTCCAGATCTTCCCCAGAAGCACGGCGTTACTAGGGGGATTTCAACAGAAGCTCTTTTGCTTAGAGGGTTATCAGTCTCCCTCCTGGTTACAGCCACTAGCAGCACCACTCATTCCCATTTCTCCCTCCACATCCCCTGCAGCTCTCCAGAGTGGCCCCTCCCGTTACTCTCAGGCAGACAGGCTTGCTGCCCAGGGTCGTGAAACGTGACGATAAACCCACAGAAAGCCAAGCATCATTTTAGCACATGATGTGATGCTGGTGCTGCTTTCTATAAGGTAGACACAGAAGTAATTATGACCAAATTTTGATCCATTGTTCCTTAATTTTTTATGTCCTACTGGAAAATTTCCTCAAAATTCTCAGGCAATTTTTGTATAGAAGAATATCTGGGGATTTTCCTAATTTCTGTTTGTAATCACTGTGACTGATTAAGGCAGCAAGGAGTAGCTATGCATGCTTGGTTGTGCATGTGTGCTACTGACAGCATGTCTGGAAAGGTCTGGCTCCAAACCACGTTCATTTATAACCCATAAAGTTCTGATCTTCTGCATACAGCTGGGAGCCTCAGCAAGCAAGTGGAGGGCAGCGGGCTTCCTCTAACAATGCTCTCCTCTCCCCTGTGAGATGGGGATGTGAAATTTGGAAAGGACAACGCAGGAGGCATTGGAAAGTGGGGAAGGAGCATCCATTTTGAAAACCATGCTATGACCAATGACCTCTAACTGCTCGTGATATCCTTGCTCTGTTGCCAAAGAAAACAGTCAAATAGCAATAAGTAGCAGCATAACTGGACTAATTTTTTTCCTGTGCTATAATTGTTCAAACCAGAAAGTAAAAAAGGCAGAACTGAGATTCTTGAGAATTTGAAGATAGGAAAAACAAAAAAACAAACAAAAAAAAAAAAAAACAACACACACACACCACCATAAAAATGAAATAACTACACTGCACAAATCCTAATAAATTCAAATCAGAAATGATACATGTTCAAAACACAAAATGGAGTTTTCTTATTTTGACACTCACGAGTAAGAGCAGCTCAGGAGAACCAGGCTGAATCAGAAGAGAGTTAATCTGGTTACACGGAGAAGTTTGGGAGAGTTACCACTGAAAACTTCTGATGTTGCTCACGTTCCTTGCGACAGTTAGTATCCAGTGCAAAGTACAAACGAGAAATGGATTTATTTGTCCTAGAAAAGTATTACCACGTTGCACTTAGCAGTCAAAGTGGTGATGTTTCAAGAAAGGATAACTAATGTGGGTTGTCAAATTTGCTGTAAAATCCTGACTGATAATTGGCTTAACTATTTTTCACCCCTGCACAGATACATGAACTCAGCCTGGGTGTGTGTGAGAGGACGTGGGCCGACCTGCAGCGATGGAAATAAATTACCAGATTCTGTTCCAGTACATTTTTTACTTCAGAGTACCTGTCCCCTCTTTCTCCTTACGACATTGACACAGCCTGAAATTGAACCAAGTACAAGGAAATAAATGAAGTTTAGAGCAGTGTTAATAAGCAATATCCTTCTCTCTCTGAAAAGCTTACGGTCCATCTGGTGAAGGAACAGTACTGGCTTATCTGAACTCCAACTCACAGGCTGACTCATAGGCACTTTAGAAGCACATTCTGTATTCAGCGAAAGACTTAAGTTATTTCAGAGTGAAGATTTGCATTTTTCTTAAGAACAGCCACATCCCTATTGCATCAAAATTTAGACTGCAGATTGGTTATCATGGCGAAGGGAGAAAAGGCATATCTGGAATGAATTGATTTTTCTAAAGATGGGTATCTTTAATATACTGTCTTCTTTTCTTAGACAAACAAAACCCAAAAATTCACTTCTATGTGCTCATTTTATATCTACCTCCTCTCCAAGTGAGTTACAAAGGCCATGTTCTCTTCTCTCTTGGCACACATACACACTGGCAGAACTGATGCCCATGGAGATGTCACCACTGTGTACAAGAATCACCTCTATCTCTGGTCATCCTGTATGCCCAGCATTCTGTACATTCCAGCAAGCTATTCTGAAGCTGCTGTAGTTTTGTCTTCCAACTTAATAATATGGAAACACAAGTTTTGGTATCACTACAGATATGCAAAAATCATTTTTTTTTACAGCAACATTTCATTCCAATAACAATATTTAAAATTAGCAACATAAATAATCCTTATTTTCATTGCTGGATCACTGTAGTCAGATGAAAAACAGGTACTTCTCTGGGTTCAATTTATATAAGATATAATGTATGTGGAATATCTAGTACTTCTTCTACCACTTCAGGAACTGAGGGAAAAAGGAAGAATTACTTCCCTTGACATTGTGCTAAATTGTCCCTTTTTCTGTATAATCCTTTCACATATATAACATTTTACTACCAGTGAGAGGAGATGCCATGTATATGTCCTTTATATACAGCCATCAGTGCTGCGACAGCTTTTTCTTTCAGCCAGTAGTCCAGGGTAATCACGAAAGGATTACCCATCTGTTCTTGCCATGTGGCATTGTGCCTTCAATAAGGAGATACTGCAGTTCACAGCTTCCTACAGTTCTTTTTTCTGATGTTCTCTCATTAACTAAAAATTGTATTATTATCCTTCTGAGTTACTAAGTTGGAAAGTCTGGAAGACTCATGAAGGTGACCTACTTTGGGTTATCTAAGTTAGAAGCAGCCATTGACTGCTGCAGATTGCACTTCATTGCAATGCAGAAGGACCTTGGTTCTTGGGCTTAGGGTTTCATTTTGGGTTTTGCTTTTTTATCTTATTTTATTTTTATTTTTGTTTTGCCACTTAATAGGAAAAGAAGAAAATCAAAGGAAGTAGAATTTAAAAATAAAATGAGTCTTGCATGGAGAATGACATGAGACTGTTTGCATGATTTGTTTTTCAAAACACAGACGGTTTATGGAACAACATTTAACACAATGCCATACCAATGCAAAGCTTGTACCAAGACTTCTACCACCACTCACCTGCAAGATTTCCCATGTGTTTAATCTCCTACTTGAGACACCACTATCATTTTCTGCAGAAAAAAAATACTTACAAAGGAAACAGGCTTTTTAAAACCTGATCACTGACCAGCAGTGATTTCGTAGTCTTTTTTTTTTAATATATTTGTAAAATAATTGTATAAGTTTTGAAATTCTTTTCCCACTTGCAAATTCAGAAATGTTCTCTAGGTTGCTGTTCACTGGCAAGTGTGAGAGTTCTTCCTGAAAATTAATACGCAATACAACATTGTCTCCAGATGAACTTTTGTCTATGGCTGAACTGGGAAACTGTCCAGCTAAACAAAAGCTTATGCAGCGTATCTGAGAAACGCCTTCCTCCTCCAGGGCAGGCCTACCAAAGAAATCCATAAAAGATCAAAACAGAGAGGGGGAGTCAGCACCCTGCTTCTCTTTGCTTAGCAATATCCTGCTCAGCCTTTTCTTAGATGACCTGTAGTAATTCATTTGGCTACAAGGAAACACCCTCACATTTCACAAGGTAGATGTTTCTGTATCCCAGGTCTGTGGCAATGCCAGGACTGAACTCATTTAGTCCATCACCAGATCCCGAAGAGAGCACTGTGAGTGCTCTGATGGCCGTGCAGGGAGGTACACAGCACAGTCATGTTGGCTCGCCGGAAAGCCACAGCCAGTTCTTAGCACAGGTTTTACACATGCATTTGCAATCCTGTTTGTTTGAATATACAGCCCTACATTTAATTTGTACAGCTGCTGCTAAAACACTGTTACAAATACAGTCACAAAGAGCAGACTGCAGTTGACTGGTAGCACAGGTTGATTGTATTTCCTCGCCTTTATTCCCTCACCTCGCTATGCACATGGCTTCCATCATCACAACTACCGCTCGCAATCACAGAAGGAACGCGAAGTCGCAGCTGGAGAGCGATCCCGGCTCCATCTGAAAGGAGCCCATTCAAGGCTCTCCTTCCAGTCACAGGGCTTTAAGGGCTGAGGAGAAACCAGACTTTTTCACTATTTTTAGGACAGAACTTTTGTGTGACTAAACAAAGCTATTTGTTTGATGCGCTGCCAATCTGACATCATTGTTTAAGCATTAAAATATAAGCAAAAAAGCGTGCTGTTTGTTAATGTTCAGTTATTATTTATGAAATGTATTTAAGCAGATAAGGTACTTTGCTTGTTAGTCAGCAGACAGGCTCATTTCTCACTTCCTTTTCAGACAAGTAGATCTCACACTTCCATTACCTTTCCACTCCCAGCCCACCAGATTTCCACAACTGTTGGTAAGACTGTGGCCTAACTATGCACAGCACTGAAACGCCTCAATGGCCTCATTCTTGCCTGAAAATGAACCCACAGTTTTGATAGTTCATTCTGCTAGTCCCTCCACTTCAACAGATTATCATCTCTGTCTTGGATTTACCTGAGCACAGATGGAAAATGCAAACGGGATCTACATTTTTTAAGCTCCATGTTATGAAAGAGGACGTGTTATTATGCATTTCATGCATTTGTCTCTCCTTTGTGCTGCACATAATTGGCAGAGCTTTTCACTGACAAAAACTACCTGCCCAAATTCTCTTCTTACCTCGTGCCCTGCAGAAATCTGCCTTAGGTTAATCTATATTAGGAATAATATTCACGTTGGCTCTGTGCTCATATGAAAAATGCGTTTAAGAAGCTCTAGCAGATACAATCCTTTTCTCTTTACTTTGTTCTCTGCTGTTGTGGTCTCTCATGGGATTTTTTGCAGAGTGGTTAAGTGATCTATATTGAGAAAAGCTAAGATAATAGGAGCTCTATTCACGGGTTAAACACTTAGCTGCTTTAATACAAGATGTGTAGGAGCAGCTCCTAATGACATTGAAATCTTGTTATTGCTTTGCTTCATTGTAGGATATACTTGGTTTTGTGGCTGCAAGAAGCAATTGGCAGAGATGACTGTAAATCCTGAACAGCAAATAAATCCGTCAGCATGTAGAGATGATGCCTGACTTTGCTCTTACCACAAGTGTGCATTTGTGGACTTCATTGTGCTTGCTCCTGACTTACACCAAGTGACCAAGGCCTTGCACCATGCCTACCATTGCATCTGACTGGATGGGCATCAGTTCGTAACCTCATATTGATGAACAGCTTCTAAGCCTGATCCTTTGCAAAAGACTCCTGTCTATTCATAGTGTTTCGGCTTGTGAGCATTCCTCTAAAAACACAACTGTGGCAACCTCGGAGCCTTCAGTATTTCTGGGTTACACATCCAACCATGTCCTCCATGGTTTGCTAGCATCCTCTTCTATTCTCTGCTAGCAGATTTGCTAGTATCAGCACAGATTATAGCTGAGTACACATTAAATAATTTCACTGCCTCTAAACCTTATGAACTGTCTTTGCCAGAAGGAAAAGCTGTAGTATACATAGATCCAGAGGCATAACACAACAGGCTTGGCTTTATTCATAAATCCATCAAAGACTTTAAGTACAAATATTAGAACCGTAGGCAAAATGTGAAGAAGGAGCTGCTTGAAAGCTGGGCTCATGTTCATAAAACAAAAGCTAGCTAGATTAACGGATTAACAGCTCTATTGATATTAGCTCAATTTGTTTCACACACAGACTAAGAAATAAAAAAAAAAAAAAAAAAGGGGAGATGGAGAGTCACTAGTTTATTAAATAGTATTGTAAAGCTTATTCCTAATTAAGGCCGAAGTATTTAAAGGTGCACAAGTGAATCTAAATGCCACTGAGTTTCACAGGATGTTGAATGCACTTAACCAAATTAAGTCTCTTTGTTGCTTAAAAAAAGTTAATTTGGTAGATGGAATGAAAATACAGGCATTTATTAGCCTTTGATTTTGCCACTTAAAATGGCAAAATAACCTGCTAAATGACCAGAGGCAATTTCTCAGTTTCACATGGTGCAGTACCAAGTGTTCTAGGTGTCAGAATATCCATCAGAAAGGTTATGCCACCCAACTGACTGTAATCACTGCACTCCTTAAGCACCCGAGTACTGCCTGATTTGATGGTGACAAAATGAGCCATTCTACCATATGAGATCTGCAGTGCAGATGAAGTGTTCCAAAGATAAAAGGACAAGATCCAGTAGATCCTTGTAGATCAAATGTGAAAATTGTAAGACTGCATTTATATTACACTTGACATTCTTCTTTCACATTTTCTTCACTGTTGCTAGCTTAGATTATGATAGAATCTTTTAGGCTTGCATGTCCTTATAAACAAGGTTAATACTGAACTGAGAAAGTCAGGACGGATAAAGCATGTAACTGATCAAACATTGGTATGACAACCTTCCTCTGAAGGTGCAGCCAGTGGCATCAGTGCTGGGGCAGGGACTGGGCTGGGGATGTCCATCGTGTCCCCATCCAGCTGTCTTTGTGGGAGGGACTGTCAGCACCAGCCACCTGTCACCACTTCCTGATGGAGAGAGTCCACTGAACACATTTGCAGGAACACTCCCACTGTTCTTCAGGCGAATTTGTCTTGGTAGTTCAGACTATTCATTTAAAAACTGTTTAAAGTTACTTAGTTGACTCTGCCAGAAGTCTATTTGGGAGCACGTTCACAAACTGCTCTCCATTGCAGTGATAGCAAAGAAGGAACAGTGACCTTGTCCTCTGGTACAGCTGGATCAGGAAGTATGAAGGAGTGGAAAGAGCAACTCCTCCCCGGGTTTCCAAGTAATCGTGCAAAAGGGCTAGAAACAGTCTTATCATGGAGACATGAAAACTAGTACCCTGAATGGGAAGGAACCCTTCTAGCTCAGCTGCTGTTTGTCAAACAGCAACCTGAAAGAGGAACCAAACGACAATCTGAATCATCATCTACCCAGAACTGTAACTTAGAACTCACAGCAAAACCCTGATATTAAAACAGTTATCAAAACATGTGGAGGAAAAAGCTCTATACCCTTTCTTGAGCCTCAGGAAATGTCCCACCTCCTATCACGCCAACCTTCCAAAGCAGTCTCCTAGGCCGGCTTTCTTTACCACTACAACAAGGTGTCATTTACACCATTGTGACCGCACATCAGAATCAGAACCTACTGTCAGATAACTTCAGCAGCAGAGCTTTCAACAGCAGTGAAAATTTAAACTGACATGCAATATCATGGAAGTGCCATAAATAATTAGAAAAGAGAATTGCACAACATATTTGTCTTTAGTATACATTTGTTTCGAAAACATTTCACGTTGCCTTGGACATCTCAAGATGATTTTTTTACAGAACAGATTAATAGTTCAGTTGAATGAATTTTGAAATATTTCTGAAGAAAGAGGTGAGAAATCAAAAGAGAAGGGTGGGATGGCCAGGTCAGCACCAGGCAGTGGTGACTCTTTGGTGACAAAACAACGTACTTGGGTGAGCTGCTCCAGCTACTGAAGGTAACTGCAGGCATGGTGAGCCCAAGACCTTCTGCAGGCAGAGGCCTCACCTATGACTCAGACCAAGTCCTGTGTCGGGAGACATACCCATGGCTTCATCCAAAAAAGAGGGAAAAAAAGAAAACTTCAATTTGCTAAACAACTTTAGATCTTGGCAAGGAAAGTGATAAGGTAAAGCTAAAGTCAGCTCTCTTGCTCACTGTGTACAGTTGTCCCACTCTCAGAATAAATTATTGCATGTGCCAGCATACCGAAGATCTGTCTTGGAAGTCTGATTAAATGCACTTTCTCTCTCTTCCCCAGCATCACCAGATCAGGGCAAAAAATTGTTTTTTAAAGCTTTCTGCTACTACTGGCACAGCAGCCACAATAACTCAGTCCCTGCATCTGGGAAGTGATGTGCTAACAGCATATCAAGCAAAGCAAATTACTTCCCGACTGAAGCAATGAGGCACCCAGGAGGGTAGAACAATAAAAACTTTATCCTTGGCCTGTTCCTGAGCTGATGGAGATTTATACTGCATCTTGTGAAAAGCCAGTGGGCAAACTCTTTACCTAGGTCCTTAATGCTGGAGAGGGTGACGTGACACAGCCTGACTGCATGTCCCAGAATGCCAAAAAATCATAAGTGAAAATGTAAACTATACACCTTGAACAAAAAAATTGGTAAATATTAAGGCTAATGGCCTTCAAATATAATATAAGACTGCCATAAAAAGGAAGTCAGTTAATTGTTCTCTGAGACCAAATGAAGGCAGGACAAGAAAACTGCAAGACCTAAGATCTACAAAGACGTGAAAAAAGAGTTCAAAGAATCGGTAAGATTGTCTGGGAAGGTTATGAAGTCTCCACACCCCAGGTCAGACAAGTAATCTGCCAGGAATGGCAGAAGCACTTCGAATTTTCCTGGAATGCAAATCAAAACTCCAGGACCCCTTCTCATCTAATATTCTGCAACCTTACAGACCCGCACATGGGTGCAAGAAAGGAATGAGAGCCCTGGACAATTCCAAACACAGATGATCTCCCTGTTTTCCTTCTGCACATTCTAGGATGATAGAAATATACGTTCCCAGCAGCTCTGTATTACTGACTGATAGGACTTTACTGAAGGGATATTAAGGAACGATTGCAATAAGAAGGTCCAAATCATGGCTTAAGAAATGTTTGCAAAGAGAATGAAAGCATTAGTGGACATGTGTGGGGCTGTGCTACACATAAATAACACTGTTGGCCTTGTAGGCACCTCCTTGGTGTAGTCAGGAACCAGAAGCAGCCTGGAGCTGACCAAGGCCATGGCTTTGGCTGCCAGCTGCACCTTGCTGCTGACACCTCGCTGTCACTGCGCCGTGTGCTTCCCTCTGCAATTCCTGGGGATCACAAGCATTAAAACAAACAATTGAGTGCAGCTTTTGGCAGCCAAATTTCAGCTTCACTGCTGTCAGAACTTCAATTATCATGGTTGGGCTATAATTTTCAGGCTGGTAAAACCTCAATTGTCATGTTTGGAGTTTCTTTAATGTTTATGCTAAATGCATGAGTTTGATTTGAATGGCAGCGACTGAGGGCTTTGGCAAAGAGCTTTGTGTGTTTCACCAAAACCCTGTTTGGCCTAGGGTGGCATTACAATTGCAGATAAAGGATGTGCTTTTCTATTCAGGAGTAATTTGTAACAGACTATTTTCCAGAATAATTCTGTGTAAGGGATGAACCAAGACAAGAGCCAAACAATCTTTGTCTCTCTACTATGGGAAATAATTCAAACTCAGAAAACATAGATTCATAGATTCATAGGTACATTAGGTTGGAAAGGACCTACAAGATCATCTAGTCCAACCATCCTCCTATCACCATCCCTACCCACTAAGCTACTAAACCAAATCCCTCATTTAAACGCTTCTTGAACAGCGCTAGGGATGGTGCCTCAACCACCTCCCTAGGCAGGCCATTCCAGTGCCTNTGAACCTCATCCCATTGATCTCAGCCCAGCTATTCAGCCTATCCAGATCCCTCTGAAGGGCCTCCCTACCCTCTGGCAGGTCGACACATCCTCCCAACTTGGTGTCATCTGCAAACTTACTGAGGGTACACTCAATCCCCTCATCTAGGTCATCAATAAAGATATTAAACAAGATGGGCCCCAATACCGACCCCTGGGGGACACCACTCGTAACAGGACGCCAGCTGGACTTAACTCCATTAACCACTACCCGCTGGGCACGGCCCTCTAGCCAGTTCCCCACCCAGAGGAGAGTGAACCTGTCCACACCACGGGCTGCCAGTTTCCCCAGGAGAATACTGTGGGAGAACATACAGAACTGAAAGGCTGATCTGACCCATATTACAAACTGCACTGTGCATGAAGGAAGGGGAAGGACGCAGCACTGTTACCATTGCAGGTAGGCAGAAGGCCTGGAGGTGAAGCACTGATGTTTCTTTTCATTAACCCTTTATGTGCTCAGAATCCTTATGCGGCACTATGGAGCAGAAACTTCTGTGTTACAAACCCAACCGCAGCAAGAGCTCTGTGAGGAGCAGCAGCAATAGGCTGCCAAAATTTGTTCACTGTAAGTGGGGCAGTTTGGATTACTTAAAGGCATCTGAACATCTGGGAAAGTCTGGGAAAGATCCGAGGAGGACATATTTTCTAAAATAAAAGCTAAATTCAAACATTTGTGGGGATGTATCATTTTGACCTCTATTTACGCATGGCTGCATATGAGCTAAGCAAATAGCTTGGCAAATAGCAAATGCGTCAGGTTATGTTTTCACATTTGAATTTGGGCTTTTGCTAAATGCAAAAATTGGAAGAGGTTAACACAAATACTTCGGTACCAGTTTACAAGTCACTCTGTGGCAAAGAAAGGGAAGTTTGGGAATATTTGTCATTTCAACGTAGGAAGGCCTTTGTTGTTAAATAAAGTGAATATTGATGATTTATCAGTAATGTTTTCAACATAAGTCTGAGAAACAAAAAGCTCTTAAGAAGACAAAGAAGAAATATAAAATTTGAGCAAGTTTACTGTAAAATGAAGGGCTATTTTATAACAAATAAATCACAATAAAACAACAAGTGGACTTCAAGTCTGATACTGAAATAAATCCAATTTAGCCTCATGTAATTACTTATTTGAGTCTCAAATATGACATGAAGTTAGAAAACGAATTGATATTGTGTCACTTCTGTTTCAGTAAACTTAACTCAAACAAGTTGCCCTTTAGATGCATCTTGAATGGAACAGTGCTTGCTTTTCATCTCAAGGAAATCAGTGTATTAAATTAGTTTGAAAAATTATTATCCAAACCATGACACTTTTTCAGACAGTGTTGCAGCAGCATACTAAAAAGACCAAATTTCCCCTGAGAGACAACAGAAGCACAAAAGAAGATGAAGCATCATAGTATATCATCTCTCTGGAAGAAAAAGCATTAGAAGTAAGGGTAGAACACAAGCTCAGTCATGTGCAGCAGATGCAAACAGCAGAGAAGTTGTGTGCCTGGGCTGACGTCCTGCTCCCTCCCTCTTCCCAGACAAAAGGAAGACAATTTTGCATTATTTTGATGTGTCACATGTATATAAAGAAGATATGTTCACTCCATGCAGCCTTAATCATTGTCAAAACCAGCACTAGAAACCACAACACGTGATGATCAGAAATTGAAGGATGGGTTTTGTTTTGTTTTTTATATAAAACTATCTCTATATGCTCTTATAATAATAAAAAAATTGAGATTAGTCCCTTTGCATAAAGTTACTAACTTTTGTTACAGAGATAAAGGCCAATAAAAAGATGACGAGGTCTGTCAAGTTAAAGGTGTGACTAAGTGCAGGTAGGCATGGTTACCTGGTTGTAGGAACTGAGAACATTAATTGAGAACTTCCAGAACAATCCCTTTTTCAAGGATTCTATTAATGCAGACTTTTACTGTGTACAATAACCAAAACTGCCTCAATAACATTTTAGATGGGATTTAATATATCCTGTTTCCCCTGCTATTGTACTCCTGAACTCTAGATAATGAGTACTGCCAGTTTTCTAAGACTGTCCAGATACATCTCTAGGAGGATCTGTGGGTAACATCTAAATGATCCTTCCTCTCATCCCAATGTCCTCTTTGAATAGTAAGTTTGATCCCAAATTCTTCCTTTATGGGATCATTTCATTCAGATTTCACCCCATCCATACATTTTTGGGGTTTTGTCCTGCCCTCTCCTGGCATGCATTTTATTTGCCTTCAAATAAATTTAGCACATATTATACAGAGGAGCAAGAGATTACCTTTGCAGATAAAATTTGCAGACCAAGGGGCTGACAGAAAGCATTAGAAGAAGTATATAAGTGTGTGGTGTACCACAGTTCAGTTATGACTTTTCATTCTGCTTTGCTATGTGTGATGCTGTGACAGCAGTACAAATCAGTGCTCTCCTGACACAGTGTCACTGCCGAAGCCAGCATGGCTGCAGAGCAGCACAGCACAAGGAGATGTGGCTAAAGACACTTCAGCCCCACCTGACCCAGTGACTGCTCAGGCTCCTACACATTCCTGTGATAAACCTCCTTTTTCTGCTGCTAATAAGTCACTGTCTTACTGCAGGCCGAAAGCCCTCAGCCTTGTAAGCTGTAAATGAACATAAAGCTGAAGTTCATACCCGAGCTATGTCCAGGCTTCCAGCTGAAGACTAACATTGATCAGTCAAGGGTACAAAACAGGGAGCAGAAGGCTGTTACTGTATGAGCTCCACAAAAAAAAAATCAATGTGTGTTTGAAATGGGAATCAATCTATTGAGGCTGGCAGATTGCGATGAGACCATGTATTCTCGTTACAGCCCTATCTGCAGAACCTGGGGGCAATTTAGTGAGCTAACTGGGAGGGGAAAACAGCAGAGCACTCAGCAGTGTGCTACAATAATGTCTAGAGGAAATGAAGCATGGCCATGAAAGTCCATGTTGTGAATAAGCTACACTCTTAACCTCAACATTGGTTTTGTATTATTATTATGGGTACTTTTTAATGTAAACTTTAGTGGTATTCTCAGTTGAAAAGCATGTATTAAGCAGAAAATAATCTCCAGCTTTTGCTTCATCTGGTGGAACTTAAACTCAGTGAATCCGGGCAAAAGAGGTAAAAGCAGCCATCCTACTCTGTGTCTTGACAGTACTTTTGTCCCCTAAATACTCAGAAACCACCGATCACATGCTATGTCTGCACAGCCCAGACGTGGTAACAGCAGCTCGGCTAGTTATTGCAGAAATGATGTGCAGGGCAGTGCCTTGCGTGTGGCAGACACAAAGGAAACTGAGCTTCAGTGGGAAGTGGCTACCCAGCTCTCTCAGGCTGCTACAGCAATCCCAGCATGCAGGGTGTTTCTCCGTCCATCCCAGCTGCCTTCCAGCATCTCCGAGGTTGTTTCAGATACGAGCGCTTCCCTCCCAGCCCCATTAGCTTTAGCTCTGGCTGCAGCATCAGCCCATGACAGCCAGCCCCACACGGCCTTTCACCCAACGCTCACAGCAGTGCAGACTGTGCAGTGCCTCCTGCTTCTGCCTGAAATGTCCGTCTGGAGATCGCTCCTCCAGCAGGTTTGTTTTTTTGTTTTTTTGTTTTTTTTTGGAACAAATACCTGTCAAAAGCAGATAGGAATGAGACGTAAAGGTGCCAAAAAATGTGAAGACCTTGCGACAGCTCAAAATAACATGTCAGTTCAACCTGTAATGCCCAGAGGCAAATGAGAGACCTGGCAGCTGTGCCGCTGCCGTCAGATTCCAAGTTCCCATACTGACCCATCCCAGAGACTCAGTGCAACAGACAAGAAACAAATATGTGACCGAGACGCTGACTCTTACTGGACTGTACTTTTAGCAAGAAGAAGAAGAATACTTCTGTATTCTTATATTATCACAAATGCTAATCTGTACTTTTACCATCCTGTATCACCACAAGTTCTGATTTGTACACTGACCAAGTAATTAGACCAAAAACAAAGAGGTACTTCGAACCAGAAGTATCTGAAAGACAATATGCTAAAATAAATAAATACAAGAAATGCAACTGGGTTTTCTAGAACCTAGGGTAGAACTCTGCTGACAGTTACACAGATGCAAGCAGAGTCATTCCACTGAAACCAGGAAGTTGGCATTGCTTTACTCAGTATGAAGAACGAGGTTTTATTTCACTAAAAACTATGGGGATTAGAGCCTGGGAAAGCAAGCTTTCTAAAAGTGGGTGGATTGTTCTCAGTGAATACCCAATTCTGAAATGCAATCACTTTCTCTGGTCAGAGGTTATCTACAACCAAATCATATCTTCTTTTGCTCTTGTTCTTCACAATTACTTGACACGTGGATTTCAGTAGCTCATGTCCCTGCTGGACTCTGTGCTTTGCATTTGATTGCTCAAGTCTCAGTTACCCTATGGGACACAATCCTGTGGGAGGGCCACAAGACCTTCAAAGAAATGCCAAGGTCTGTGCATGAGCACTTCCAAGGGTGAAAGCAAAATTCCACTTATATTTGCACATGTTGTTACAGCCCTTTTATTTAGGACCATGGACTTACACATGGAATAAATACCTATTCTGATCTATTCCCATGCAGTGTATTACATTTATTATTTTTCTTCTATGCTCTCTACAATTCTTTCATCCCCACTGTCATTATGTTCACAACACAGAGAAATAACATTGATTTTTAAAGCTCTCATTTTCTGACTGGTTCAATAATAGATAAAAAGCCTAGAACTTAATTTCTTACCTCAAAATAGAATATCCTCCACCTGCTCTACAACATATGGACTTATGAAAAAAGGTGAAGCCAAAAAGCCTGCTATGAGGAGAACTCACTTGAAATGAGGAGGTGGGGGAGCACACAGCACACAAACCAATGAGAACCACACCAGGACCACGTCTGAAGGAAGGAATGCAGTAAGAACTGGATAACATTATTCCTTGGGAATAAGCAGCAAAAATCCAGTCTAAAAATCAATGATCACAGGAGCTCTTCCAACTTGTGCCACAATTAACATCCCATTACTTCCTTCTCTATACACATCCTTTAGTTCTTTCTGGAAAACGGAAGAGTACCCCACAGAAGTGTTCCCAAGCAGCATGCTGAGCTCCAACTATGAACAACAGGAACGACTCTGTTAATGCTTTTGTGAACTACCTAGCCCATCTGAAGAGATACAGCCAGGATTCTGGTTGTGACTTACTCTTAAGAGTGACGGTCTGTGTATAACTCAGCAGCTGCCTTCCCTCAATGAAGAAAGAAATTCTCAGAATTGCAACAGGGCCGAGGAAAGGTCCAAGTGAGAAGCAGAAATGAAAGTGAGGGCAGAGAGCACCATCTCCTTTCATGCAAACCCCACTGAAGGGGCAGGAACCGAATGCAGTCCAGAGCCTTGGCTCAAGCTATGACTGACTAACCTTAATCCTGCAAATGAGCAATTTCCACATGAGACAACTGAAAGGGCAGAGGTGAGGTATTGCCAGATGTTACTCTGGAGTTATTTTTACGTGACAGCCAGATAGCAAACCCTCTTGATTTAGGAGGAGGAGAAGCTTTGCCTTCATGTGCTTATGTTTTTGATACCCAGAACAAGGAGTGGCAGACAGAGTGGCTAGATGCTCTATCCAATACAGGTGCTGACCAAGAGGAAATTGAAGTGAGAATCATTAAGGACATGTGTACAATTTATGGACCTGGAATCGCTTTCTGTGCTGCAGGACATGTTTATGGATATTAGAAAGCTGGGCTTTATGGTTCTCACTTTCTCAGATGTATAAGCTGAGAAGAGTAGCAATAACTTAATGACACCTTGAAAACCTCTGACCTAATTCACATCAGGCATCCATCAGCATCTGTGGAGATATTTTAGAACTGCCCATCCAAAGAGCATTTATGTTAGGCAACATGTAAGAAGTACTGTGAGAAGAATTACACGCAGAACTCTGATGTGTTTCTACCAATAAAATCTGATTCATTCACTCATGCCAATTAAAACTTAAAGGCAAGATGGAACATATGTTTCAGCCTTCTTGCAACATCATTCCAAACCTCTCCTGCAGCCTCAGGATTTCAGGACTTTCCAGCCAGGAGGAGCTCAGCTCATTGTATTCCAGTCTGTCAGTGCTGCAGTTTGGAGTGTTTTCTTTTTCTTCCCTCTCCACCTTCTCACGTTAACAGCTACTTTCCACTTCAAACCAGTAAAACCTGCCATGGAAAGCTGAGCTCAGCAGGACCACTCTTGGGAAAATCTCTTGGAAAACTATTAAAACAGGTAATTAAGGCACTTTCTTATTTTGCATACAGACTCTTAGCCTTTAGGAACATCGTGAGAGTTGGAATTCGTGGAGCCCTATGTGGGAGCCAACAAAGGACGAAGAAACGCTTGTACACTGGTAGAATTGGTTGTGAACAGGCGTTACAGATGCTACGAAACCACTTACACAGCGCAAACTTAGAGGTGAGGACAGAAAGCAACCAATCAACCAAGCAAACACTGCAACGCGGTGCAGCTCCGGGTTCCGCATCAGCCCCTGGGCCGCTCCGCGCTGCCCACGCCCCGCAGCCTCCCGCCCCGCCCCGCGCTGCGCCCCGCCGGCCGCCAGGTGGCGCTGCAGCACTGGCGTCGGGGGCGGTGCGGGGCGAGCACGGTCCGTGCGTGGGTTGTTTTGCTTTTTTTTTCTTCTATTGAAACGTGCAGTCAGACCCACGTCTGTCATAGCAATAAAAACATCTCAGCACTTTGTAAAAAGAACATTTAGGTTGCATCCCCACCTTACCATCAGCAAAGCTAGGACAACCATGCTAAAGCAAGTGATCCAAGTTACCCCAGCCAAAGATAGGCACCTCGAGGTGTTCTGCAGCCCAGGGTTCTCCAGTGCAGCTCCACAATTGGTGAGATGGAGAGCCCCCCAGGGAACTGGTTAGCTGGCTTCCATCTCTGTAATGCTCACCCACACATCCATAAGGGCCATAGGGTGATGAGGAGTCTCCCTTGTGAACACAGCACTTAGCCTATCTCCTTCCTGCCCATCTTTGCCACCAAAAAGACTCCTCTGTCTCTGCTGCTACCTTGACAGAGACATGAGAAGGCTGAAGGCTGGGCATGGGCACAGCTCCTGCCCAATGCCGGCAGACCTCTGCCCAGCCCCACGCGTTCCTGCACTGGGGGGGGATGGCTGAGCACTGCCCGGGCAAGAGCAGAGCCAACACCACCAACACAGAGCGCACGGCCGTGTCTGCACGCGCCAGGAAACTGTCCCTGTCTGTTCAACAATGAGTGCCTGCAACAGCCTGGTCCTGAAAAAACGCTCATGCATGAATAAGTTTACTCAAATTCACAGTCCCACAGAATCCAATTAAACAACCCAAGAGCATACAGTTATTCATGTATTCATGGATACGGACAGCTGGGCCCGGCATTTATTTTGGGCTGGTGCCAGTTACAGTAACCATCCCTTGATCTGTATTTCATTTCTCAGCGATACAATTAAAAGTTAAATTCGAACCATCCTATTCCCCGTGGACTCACAAGGTTGAAACTTTTATAGGTCTTTAAATACATTATGTATCAACTACTTGTGTCTGTTTTCTAGCAGATCTCCCATGGATTCTATGGGGAAAGCACAAAACAATGAATTATGTATTCAGGATTTTGTGCCGGTCTTTGTGCATAATTGTTACAGTGTTCAGAATAAAGGGAACATAGCTATTTGATAATTAATTATGCTGTAATTGCAATCACCTGGGAAAAACAGATAGCACTAAGAGGCAAACAGGGGTCAATAATATTAATATCGTTGATCGCTAATCTTGCATATACAAGCACCAATTAGTTAAGCAGAGTTAAACAGAGTCAGTGATAATTTGCATGAGGAATTCTGAATGTAGAGATAAATTAAACACATGGAAAGTAAGAGAACTGAAGCTACCAAGTCAAACTGAAACGTGATCTATTTTCCTTCCTTCGGGTTACATTTAAGGGATTATCACAGGGCTCTGTGCACTCTGGAAGTTGAGTTCAACTCTGCATTATGAGCCCTGCAGAGCCACCAAAGGCCCACGCTCAGCACACCACAGCTCTGGGGAGTGTAAGCAGGGGACCGGGCAGGAGTGGGCTGAGCACAGCCAGGGTGTGCTGCACCTGCACTGAGGGTGGCACCTGCATCACCACCACTGCCTATGTGGCACTCAGAGTCCTGCAATGGGATGAATAACCAGAGCTTTGACTTCAGTGAGATGAAGAGCCATGCTGAGCATCACGTGCATGAATTTGGCTGGACCAGAGCTCAAAGGAGAACGGGTGGGTGCTGGAGCATGTAGGTTTTGTACTTCTTTTGCACATTCAAGCTGGCAACAGAGAAAGAAATACCTTTCAAAAAGCAATATCTAACTAATGCATGGATTTTTGCAGGGTCCAAGGCAACCCTTCAGCTGCAGCAGGAGTTTAAGCTTTGGGATGAGCGGGAGCACTGACACCTGCTCAGCACTGTGGTTGGACTATGCATTAGAAATGTGACTATTTTTGGTCCCACTTCTGCTAAGAACCACCCTCCAGATTCTGGTGGCCACTAACATACATATACCAGGTATGACAGTCTAAGTTGGCCCAGAGGTGCCTAGGAGGCACAAGGAGGGCAGTGTCCACTTGCACGTGGAGGGGAACTGCTGGTGAAGCTGTGCTATGTGGGGACCTGGCCCTTCATCTCATGGGCTGTGGGAGATGGCTACAGCTTTAACAGTCACTGATTCATGGGATGTGGCACCAACCACAAATGGAGGTAAACTCAGGACTGCTATTTTGAGAGCCCTTATAAACCTCCAGCACAGCCAAGCTGTTCCCCTGCTATTAGCTAAGCAGCAATAACAAGACTGAATGGAGTCTTTCATGGAGTGATAGTACTGAGCTTGCCCATGGTTCTTGACCTGTGCCTATGGTGGATGAGGCTAGTGATCCACATCCAGGTACAGCACAGAAATCAGTACTACCTCTCACATGCATTGAGTCTGGAGTAATTGAGAAACAACAGCTCAACATTTGCAACATTTCCAGGGTAAGCAGGAAGAGAATTAATCAGAAATAAACCTTGCAGCATGCACAGAACATCATTCTAAGCTATTAAGAGGGAAAGTTCTGCTCTTATGCATTTATATTCCCTTTTAGATATTATGGACTGATTCCTCCTTGAGGCTGGAAGCTGGTTGAGCATTCCATGCTGCCCACTCTGCTACACCCACTCTGCATAGCACAAAGTAGCTCTACACAACTTGGATACAGTCCTGCCTACTATTGCTCTTTCAGCTGGAAGGAGAAACCCAAACTCCTTGGCCAAGGTGAAGAACTATTTATGTACACTATGCAAATGGCACTATTTTCATCTAAGCTGTGCTTGAAGCCACTGACTGTAAAGATACCTGTACTGAAGTTTCTAGACTTCATAGCAAGCTCTGGGACTCCCACATGGCACTTACATAAATGCAGGAAGTCACAGTCATTTCACAAACAGCAGTGAGAAACCTGTTCTGTGGAATTATGGCATATTTGCAGAGAGATGCTTTCAAATTAAAGATCCCACCTTAAGTGCACTGAATGAAGGGCATGCTGTCCTGCATGATGCTGGGATCAGACCCGGACAAGGGGCCTGGAACGTAGCTGTTAATGACCTGCATATACCTGAGAATCCTTTTGCTACTGGGACCCTTAACTCAGACAGATTAGAGAAGCAAATGCAGACACATACATCCCAGGTCCCTGGGAGCACTATCCTCTCATGATAATTTTAACCTCAAGCTTTCTCGTCAAGTTATCTGCCTTGCAACAAGTCTACATCCTTTTGCATTCTCTCTTCCAAAAGGCAACTTTTAAAATGCTGTAAAATAAAACTGTGTACAAATTAAACAGTCAACACATTTTACTGCTGCTCAGTAACTAAAATAGTTTCACTTCAGTATGTAATCTGTAACTGCTGAAATGTTTCATGTCTGTTTATAAGCTTTCCTGTATTTTCTTCTCATTACTTCAAATACATTTTAAAAGCTTGTTAAGATAGATTTGTTGGTGTTTCGTATCTGGCTGACTGTGCATGCTAAAGGCTTTGAGTGTGACTTTCCTAACTTGAAATACGCTATTTTTCATGCTGCTTGTTAAAACACGCATTATTCCAACCATGTACATTAATTGACTTGTCTAGGGAAACAGGACTCAGCTGATGAAGTCTGTCATCCTGCTTTGTAGCTTAATTATAAAATAAAATTATTTTCCTTCCCCCCGGTCAGATTATGTGTTTTTTTTCTTCTTCATGTTGCTGTTTTTAAATTCCAGGCTCATGCAATGGATACTTCAGGTCCTACTTCCATGGCTGCTCCATGGCTGGCGTTTGATGCAAAATTTGTGGGTAAAGTTGCATTCACTGCGAGCTGCTAAACTGAGCTTGTAACACTTGAGTATACCAAAACAAAAACACATTTAAGCTAATGTCAAAGCACTGTGTTGCATGAACCCAGTCACCATACAGCATGGATGGATGGGGCTACCATGGGAAGAGATTCCATCCTGCTCATCTTCCCACCAGAAGTCTCTGCTCCTAAACCCTCTCTGCTGAAGAAGGCCCCAGGAAGGCTGATGCTAAGGCTGCAACAGAGGAACACTGGAAAACAGCAAGAACCTGAAGCTCAACAAAACTTTTAAAATACCTAAATGTACTAAAACATTCTTCCTTCCTGATACACTGAGCCCTGCACCATTCAGAGGTCTGATCCTGCAGGTTCTCTGAACCATCAACCATCAGCCACAGTCCTCCTGGTAGTTAATAACTACCCCCAGTTATTAGCAGCTCCAAAATGCTTTTCCATAGCCCTTAGGGATTTTTAAGAGGGATGGAAAAGGATAGATATGGTTTGATAACATGCTATTTTTTTCAGCAGGTCATGCTGTGAAAGGTTCTAACCACTAAGGAGTAAAAGCAAAGGATACAAGGGGAATATGATACTCTTCTGGTTTAAACAGAGCTACAATAACTTTGGAGTGAAATTGAAGTTACCAGATTTCAGAACACATTTGCCACTATAAACTTCACTTTTTATCACACACAACCTCATTACCTTTCACAAAAAGATCAATCAAGGCCTTACAGCAGACAGCTGCTCTATGAAAGTATTCAGGTAAAAACTCACCATTTCAGAAAGGCATAGGATCCTCAAGGCTTTCCCTCCAGGCTGCACCACCCACTCCCATCCCCTGAGGGCAGGAAGGACATATGTGCCAAAGAGTTACTGGCATCATCTGTGACTAGGCATTCTGTTAGTGATTTAGGAAATCTGTTAATGGGAAATTAATTGGAATCGAGATCAGTCAATTGCACAGATTTTCCCCTTGATTAACACACCCACTGATGGACAAGATGAATTACAAGTTGTGCTATTCACTGATGTAGCTGATGGAAATGTGCTGCTGTGCACAGTACGGTGGCATTCAGCATGTCCAAGAATCTGCCTGTGCCAGGAGGGTCAGTGATGCTGTAGGGAATGAAATAACTGACCAGGAGGAGCCCCTGAAGCTCAAGGAGGATCAGATGACTTCCACCTGCTTCAACCCCAACTTGGTGCTAAAGCCTAGAGTGACAGTGTGGTGATGGTATTACTGGTTAAAAGCCACACAGATGCAGTGCCTGGACTAGAATGTCACAGTACTAAGTGAGAAAAAAGTGCTGGTCCCTCCCAGGAGCACCCACTGGCACAGGAGCACCCAGCCGCCTGAGCCCCTCAGTGCCACATCTCCACATTTCTTGAACAGCTCCAGGGGTGGTGACACAACCATTTTGCTGGACAGCCCATTTCAAAGCACTATTACTCTTCCAGAGGGGAATTTTTTCCTAATATCCTAATTTTTCCTAATTTCCTAATATCCTTCTTACAGGCATGAAGTCTTCTCTGCATTTAGAAATTCAAAGAAATTAGCCTCCAAACCACATGCTTTCAATCTAATTCCTTATCACTCTGTTCTCAAATCCAATGGTTTTCAGTGGCTTGTTTTTGTCCATTGTTGTCAGGCTTACACTGAATGCCAAGCTCCTGCTGACCTTACCCGTGAATGGATCACCCAGAGTTCTTTTCAGAACTGTGCCCACAGGTCAGTGAGGACAGATACCTCCACCCTTCTTCTGTAAATGCCCACAGTCCATACAGAGCACCCTGGACAGATCAGTGACCAAAACTGTGAGCTGTGACAAGACAGAATTCTTTGAAGATTAAGCAGAGAAAGCAGTCTTTGAAATAGGCATTGAAAGGTTGAGCCTTCTTTTTCACTTATCTCATTCTAAAGCTCCCAATTCTGGTCTCTCTCAGAACAGAACTGACCAGGGACTTCTTTATCATGCATGAAATTATTTTATTTCATCCTGGGGACTATTGAGAAAATGACTCAAAAACCATGCAGAAAATAGGCAAGTTTTAAGTATGGCAGCAAGAAAAGGCAAACGAATGATTTGTGCTAAGCTCAGGGGTCATATCCCTCCTCACCCACTGACCATCCCAAGCCGTGTCTCTGTGTGGAGCTATTAATTAAAAATAAATCAAACTCCATTCAAATTGCAGGGATCAGAGATATTTCAGCTAGAAAAGATGAATCCATCCCTTCCCATCATTCTGTGGATAGAAACCACACAGTGCATGAAGAGTCCCCAGAATGAGATACTATTTTGCTGCAAGACTAAGTTGCACAGCTTTTCTTCAGTCATTCCTGCTGTTAGCAATGACTAGATGGGTGGTAGCATTTTTTACATCTCAGAAAACTTCATGAATTATACTGCACAAGAGTTGAATTCCCAAAATTAACAAAACTAACAACTCACACAAATATACTTTTTTTAAAAACTCATTGCTATCGCAGAACAGATTTTTAAGATGACACAAATGAGAGCACATAATCTATCCCACTTTTGAGGAAGTAAGGACTGCCTTTCTGTGAAGGGCACACGCATGGTCCAGGCTCAGGTACACACCCACATTACTGACAGCCCGCCTTTCAGAAAGGCCTCTGGCTACCTATATCTCTCCTGTACACCATTCCCCTTTCATTTAAGAACTGACACAGGGAATAAAGGATTTATCTCCTTCACTATTTGCCTTACTATGTGTTTGAGCCCCTTGAGGAAAGCCGGCTGAGATGCATAAATGAGAACCACTGTTCCAGGTTCCTTTCCCCACTCCCAGGACAGATCTACAGGAACGTGCACCTTTCATGCAGCCATCTGCCCGCTTCCCTTGTGAGTTATTCTGAAAAGTAAGTTGGCATCTCTGAGCTGCAATCACATCTGCATCTGGTACAGGTACCTTTTGGAGGACATCTGGGGAATGTCCAGAAAACTTTCAGGGATGTTTGGGGAATAAGTAGGCAGAGAGCATTGCATATCTTATGCAGGAGACACCAGACTCAATAGGTCTGAACTTCCCTCTAAGCATCATCTGTCCATCTGTCTGTGAACAGAGGATGGTCCATCTTTTAGGCTTATGTAATCTTCATCACAGATAGGCAAGAGGGATTAGGCACATAGCAGCAATTGCCTGTCTGACCCCACAGAATTCTATTCTGAAAGATTTATTTTTAACAGAGACAAAGATTTCAGGATTTCACAGCTTTATTTAGTGTATCCTAGATGGCAATACGTGCCATCCTGCTTACTTAAATGTTATCCAGCCTCCCGTCTCTTGCGGCCCCATCCCAAGGTTGCAGGTCCAGTTCCAGACCATTGTCTCCATAAATGTGGAGAGGCTTTGCCAATTTTTGCTGCCTGAACATCAAATCACAGGAGCACACAGGGTTTATAGAGCTCAAAAATAATTCCACAGGGAGCATAACACCTCCTGCAGTGCCAGCTGGTGCTATTTGCTGCTGTGCAAAATGCCTTCAGGCTTTGGTCTTGTCAGTCTTTGCTGTCTTTGCTAACTGTGATGCCAAAGACAATTCAGTGATGTGCTGAAAGCAATGAATGTTGGAGGCCCACAGTCCCGGAGCTCAGCAATAAACATCTCCATTGTCTGGAGCTCCTGGCAATTCTAATGGAAGAGCTGAGATCTGTGTCAGAGCAGCTTGGGCCAAGATGAATTGCACTTTTACCTGACAGCTCTAATGCTCCAGGTCCTCTACCCCGGTGGCCACTGCACCACTGAGCAGAAGCCCCGAGCCACCAGCCGGCCATGTCCGGTACTGAGCCATCCCAGCCAGCCTAGACCATTTAATATGGTTCTGCGTTCCCTTGTGGTGCTTGGCAGACAAGGAGAAGAGCCTTAGGTATAAAGAATGTTCTGCCTTGTCCTCCTCTCAGAAGAGATAAGCAGGAAGAAGTATGCAAAATAGAAAAGAGATCCATTTTTACACTCCAATTCCAGGCAATAGATCTAATTCTCCTTTCGCTCACCAAAAAAAAAAAAAAAAAAGCGTACCACTCACATTGCTTTAGACTAATTCTGAATTCATACAGGATTTGTTCAAAACACTTCAGCCTGTCAGTTATATCCCACTACTATGTTTCATTGATCTGTGTGCTTGGAGGAGACAAAACAGGTATGACCTTACAGAATTCAAAAGGCAGATGATGTGGAAAGAAGTTACAAGACTCGCTGTGTTCCCATGACAGGCGTAGGTGAGTGTTTAAAACAATTCTGTGTTTAGTTATTTTCTCCTTTGAGGTCACAAGATCATGGGTGGTATTTTCACATTTCATATGCAGATTTTTTATTTTTTAAACGGAGGCAGAAATCCCTTGGATTCTTTTTGACAAATGGTTTCCATTGTAACCGAGAGAATAACAGGCTTTAACTGCTAATCTTGCATTGTTCAACTTTTCAACTAAAAAGTGGCAAAATCATCTCCTAATGGAGGCAGAAACATTTCCACACTAATTTGCTTCTGAATGATTTAAAAAAGATGTCACAGGCAGTTTGGAGAAATAACTATTTAAGAAGTCTACCCAATTTAATACTTTTATTATTGTTTGCTATTTATGCAACAACACAGATGTCCCCGGTGTTTAACAGGGCTGCTCATCATTTGTGTAGCACTTTACATTTTAAAGACCAACACAAACATTAACTGTCTGATCCCAGCAAAATCTCTGTCTGGAAGATTAGTAACGCTATCCTTTCTCCACAGACGGGGATAGCTCCATGCCACACCTCTGCAACTTGCCCTAGACCACAAACACAGAGTGGGGTCACCAGCCCAGCCCTTCCCAGTGGCCAGGAGCAGGCAGCCCCAGGGGAAACATCGTGCCCAGGGCCAGTTCTGGCCATGCTGGGTGCACAGCCCCAGCAAGGATGTGCTTATATTTCAGAAGACTAATACCAGAATCCTAAGCTGCTGTCCATTGCCATAGACTTTCCTGCCTCTCAAGGTGCTCATCAACATGAAGCAACACCCAACAAAATCAATGTATATTTTGTATATGAATACGATAAGTGCTCCTGTGCACTGTATGATGTAATACCATGCAGCAGCTCCTCCAGATGTAAAGAACAAACAAATCTGTGTAATTGTAGTGCTAAGGGCTCAAAAAGACATCTGAGTGCTTCATACCAGGTTCAATTGCTAGAAAGCAGAACTAGCCTTTCTATAGGCAATTAGTCCTCACAGAAACCTGGATTATCTTCCATATGACCATTGCCTCAAGCCAATATTCAGAGTTGAAGCTCTGCGTCACAACTGTCCTGCTTGTCACTGAAAACCCAGGGGTTGCGCTTGCTTCAAGATCAAGCCTGAGCTCCATGGCTTGATCCCATCATGGCCTACGTGGGAAGTTGCTTCCCCAGTGGAACAAGAAACACATCATTTTGTTTGTTTCTTTTCAGGCTTCTAAATGAGGAAGACAAAACTGAGGTGCCCTTCTAGGACTGCTGCCTTGTACATTCAGTCAAGTGAAAATTGCTTCTCATTTCATATAAACACTAGTATCTTGAATTTCCCAGCTGTCATCTGATAGATATGAGCATTGAGAGAGAAAATAAAACAAACATCATGTATAAACAACCCTAGGGACTAAATTTTGCAGACTGCAAACATCAATGGTGTGCAATCCTTTGTTTGCTGAGGTGAGTATACAGGGAGAACTGTACACAACAATTATGTTAAAACACTGCACAGTGCTCCAGCTTTAAATATCTCAGAGGGACAAAACAGAAGTGTGAGTATTCTGGAATGAAAAGAAAGATTTTCAGCTGTCTTTTAATATTAAGGGGTGAAGGTCACCAACAAGGCAGCCAGCTTGCAAGAACAGCGCTGCAACACCTGAGTGTTTGCATAGCAGAGCTGCATGCAGCCCTGGATTGCCACCACAGGAACTGCTCCAGGGATGGAACAAAGGCATTGTGCACTGAATTTCCAACAACATTTAAAAAAGGAAGAAACTAACGAGTTTTATTCCACACAGTATTTCTGTTAAAAACAAGTGCGGTAGAGTGACATAAAAAGATGCCTAAAGGATGACATGTTCTTCAAATGGCTACTGAGGTTTGTGAGGTTTGCTCAAAGAGAGCTCTCCAGAATGGGGATGTCTTTGGAGGGGCCACATGCACTACAATGACAGCTCTTAAAACGCAGCGTCCCTGGTAAATCTGTGAAGTCTGCAGCAATACTGAGCCTCAAAGGTATGCCTTTTCTCATGGAGATGGGTAATCCAACACTTGATAAAAACAGATCTCACCTACTTTGAGATTTTTCAAAGAGATGTATATTAGTGCCATCATATAATTTCTCACCTGTATTCCCTACTCTTTGAAATGTCTTAAAATCAATTGACAGATGCATCTCTCCACCACAAACTTGCTTTCCTTTAGGGCTTATTTAGAGCAATTTACTCAAGCAAAACTCCCCAGTAATCCCAAAGATCCCAATTCACTTTGCCACAGACTCTTGTCCCAGCCATCCAGTCGCAAGTGTGAAGAGCTTCTAAAAAGAGTGCAAGGAAAACAGCCGAGAAATCTTCCATAAATAGCAGAACAATTCTGATAATTTCTTTAGAATAAATAACATTTTCCAAAGCACATCCATTAATGTCAATTTGCAACACCAAAGCAGGAGCAAGCACATTATATTTAGCTTATGATGGCTGTGGGGTAATTACAGTGGCAGTGTGTGCCTACAGGAGTGACACAAATGTGAAATTAATCCTTCCAGCTGGGAAACCCAGCCTGGATGCCAAGACAGCTCCACCAATGATGTCAGGAGAAATGCAAAGAGCAGCAAGTGAAAACCCAAAATAAATGTATTTCTGATTTCAAAATCAGTTACAAAAATTGCAATAACCTGAGAAGATTTTCTGCGAGGTTAGCTTAGAAGCTCTTGGACAGCTTGGGCAAATCATCTGCCCTTCTGCTCACCTCTGCTTACTGAACATCAACAGGACAACCTTCAGCTGATGCAAAGTGGACCAGCCTCACAACAAGAAGATCCAGCTCTGCTTTTCCCTAGAGCTGGCTTTTCCCAGATCCCACCCTTGGGGCTGCTGGCCTTTCCTGAGAAACATCTCTCCAAGACCATACTCCAATTCCCTTTGCAGCTCTGGTGTATATAGCCAGTACCAAATTACATACTTGAGTATCAGTAAAAGACTTTCCCATCTTATTACAAGCTGAAAACACAAGCTGGTTAAGGTTAATGACATCAGCCAGTAGAAATGTCTCCATTGGACTTTCTTTTGCCTGAAATGCTATATCCTACCCGACAGTTCCGTGTAAGTGACAGCTTTTCACAGCAGCAAAAATACAAATATCAGCTGTAGAAAGGCAAAGCCCTACTGACTGCCCACAGACTGCTTTGCTGAGCCAGGAGCTGATGGTCACCCCAGCTGGTGATGTTGGCTCCCACAGGTGGAGGGCTCCCAGCAGAGCTCCTGGCCCTCGCTCCAGGGCAACCACCTCAGGCCCCTCAGAGGCTGCAGGCAGCCCTGATCTGGGCAGAGGAAGAACCACAAATCCTCTATTTTTCCAAAAAACCCTGATATCAATACATTTTTATTTGCTTTATCCCTTTCCATTTTGATTCTTTATCTACATTCAGGACACAAACATTTAACAAAATGAGAAACTTGCTTCCTATTGAAATGGTTTTCCAAAGCTGTACGAAGTAACACAAGTTCACAAAAGTGATAGCCAGGTCTCTCAAAGAGCTTGGAGAGGTGTATACAGGGTGAGGTTAATTCTGTGCCTTCCTTACATGTGAGAATACAGCTGTCCTTCAATGCTCCCCACCAAATTGGAAAACTCTGCTGTAATCACAGCTCCTCTCTGGCCCATTATTTCCAGCAGTCCTTGACCTCAGATCCCACCGATCGCTAGAGCTGCTCTGCCAGACAGAAAAAAATGCTCAAAATTAATGAACAAAATTAACTATCAGAAGAAAGGCTGATAACTGTTTATTCAAATCATGTAAAGATTTACACTCCATTGAGCCTCTTCTAATCCCGACATGGAAAATACAAAGAGCGCTGCGGAGAGGGCTTGCACTGTAGAAATCCTCTGTGGCAGACAGAAGGGGCATATATTTAGTGACTAAAAAGGATAGACCAATATTTTGAAGACAATTTGAGGCCATAAGGACTACAGAGCAATCAGATCTATGTAAGGATCAGACTGGGAGTTTTTATGACTACAAACAGAAATACCATTTTGCTTTAAGCACGCTATAAATGTGGAGCCGCAGCAGACAGGGAGACGTTTTTGCAGTATTTATTCAGACATCAAAGCATGGAGGATAGCCTCAGAAAGATGCTTTAGTTCTCAAAGAAAATTTCCAAATGGTTGGAAGAAACTCAAACCTTTCATAAACATTCAAAAGGTTTCGGGGTCTTCTCCTCTGCTACATAACAAAAGCACTGCTTTACCTATGCTAAGGCTATAGAAGTACCTATGCTTCCTAAATTGAAGCTTCCTTGACAATCACCTGCAAAATACCTCAGGTAGAAAAGTCCTTGTGTGAATTATCTTCCCATTACATCTACACACTGCCAGAAGCAGGGTGCTGCTGATGAGTGCAAAGGCTCTCAGAGTTCATTTGCCTGGATGTAATAAAAATAGTCGTTAAACTTTCTGGCAGCACTGAGCTGGCATCCCTGCAGGTCTCATACTGAACTCAACGCATGAGATACCATGTTAACCCTGTCACCCTGCAAGCTCCCATTCTCTCCAGAGTGCCCTGCAGCACTGCTCTGCCAGTGCTAAATGAAAACTAAATGTCCATTGCCAACAAATGAAGCAAACATTTAATTTAAATTACACAAATTACTCAAACAATTATTCTTCCAGTAGAGACAACACACTGTGGGCAGAGGCCTGAGACAAGCTCTGCTCAAGCATCCCACAAGCACATCAGTTCCAGGGCTGGGATTAAGTAATGCAGTGCTACTTCAATACCAAGTGATTCACAGCCTCAGAACCCAGCCATCATGAAAGCAGCTTCCTGACCAGTGTTGTTTGGCTGGCACACCCTGACTAATGACGTGCTGCAGCATGGAGCTGCTTGCTCTCTACAACGTGAAGGTTTATCCAAGCCCTGTTAATACAGACAACATCTGAATCATTAAAAAGCTTCCTCTAGCCATGCGTGAGACTGTTGAAGCCATAACACAAGCCATAAGCTGGACCTCCAGAATATTCACACTTTTCTTCTTATTCACACTCTAAAAAACAGCAAGAAAACATGAAGGTCATAATGAGAAACCATAAAGAAAACGTCACATACAGGCAAGGGAAGCATACAGTGTATCCTCAAGCATCTTGGCATGAATGGGCACAGGAACATGCTATCCCAGAGCCTCTGAGTGACCAAGTAGTGAGAGACACAGCACAGCCCAACCTGGTTCAGCCTTCCCCAGGATCTGCCTTCTCTCCTGGCTTCTTTACTTGGCAGTTTTTTATGGGGAAGTCGTGCTGGTGCTAGACGAGAGAGCTTTGGGGCAGAACCTCAAACAGCTCCCCAGCAGCTTGCTAAGAGCTGTCCTCGCTATTTCTGCTTTACACTGTGTTGCACAGAAAGGCTTCTGCTGGCCTCAGACTCTTCCCTCCTCCCATTTCTTCTTCCCATCCAAGAGCTGGGATAGGAGCCAGCAGGCTTTCAACACCATGTGCTTCACAGCAAGTCCCTTCTCCTCCTCATCTTCACTCCAGCTCTGTGCGCACAGCATCCCCTCGCACAAGGCTGCAAACCTGTTAGCTGCTCAGCTCACCCATCTTAACTGCCAGCACCCATTAGAGGTCATTAGCAAAATGCCTACGCTGTACAAACATGCACCAAGGGCTCACAAAAGCTTTTGCTCACGCTTAAATAAGGTTGTGTTAATAGAAAGCAAGGGTGCCGTTGTAACACTTACCAACTCTAAGTGTATTTTGGGAAGGTGACCCTAAGTTGGAGCCAACCCCTGCTGAGGGAGCAGAGCTGAGCAGCCTGTAGAAAACATCCTGCTCTCCCCAGGCAGCTGAAGGCTGTGTCAAAGTGGTGGAAAATTTGGAAGTGAGAGGCAGGATGACACAGTATCACTAAGTGGCCAGGAATACCATCAGTGCAACCTACTGAATATTCAGGTTAGACCTGGGATCGGAAGCCTTGAACAAAATAAGGGTCTTGTTATCCTAACTGGCTGCAATGAAAAAAAGTCAGTGGATTTTGTAGCTCAAGGGCTACAACTTCAGACCTGAAAATCAGGAGTGGAAGAACACATCCATGTTTTTGCAAAGAGAATGAACGTTCCCAAAATGCCCCATGTATTTTTGTTTCCATTCACTTCAGATTTTGGATCAAAGGTGCAGATTAATTATTATTTTCTGCAAAGATGTTTTCACAGACTGACTTACACTGTTCCTTAAGAGAAAAAACAGCTTAAATGCGTTACTAAGGTTGTTTGCATATATCTAGGTCTTGAATGCTATATGGGTACTGTAACTACAGTAGTGTGCCAGCATTTCTGTCACAGCTGAACTACCTGTACATCTCAAATGTTAATAAAACAAACTTTTCTTCTTGAACAGTTGAACTAAGAATCCGTAAGTCACTGAGGCATTTTAGCAGTCTTTATGGATCAACACTCCATCACAGATTGGGCTTGTGACAGAGCTGGGACAATGGGATAGGCACAGGTAGGCAGAGTTCTCTTCTGCTGCATAAGTAAGTCTTCCTAAGAGAGGTAGCTCTTTGCACAGCACATGAAAATAATTATTATATGGATTATGCAATTATTACATCATTGTCCTTCACTATGATCCTTGCCTTCTTCCAGGAGAGAAGCCTGGATGTGAAGACAAAACAGAAGTAATGAAGGGGCTAGATGCCCAAAGCTGTTGGCAGTGCTGTAGGAAAACCATGCTGGGAAATCCAGCTGGGAGCCCAGCAGGCCCCAAGCCGGGCACAGCAGGGCTCAACGTGTCTCTGCTGGCATGTCATGAAGGCTGAGAAAGGTGAAGCTTCACAGACAATTTGATTTTGCAGACAAGAAAATATTTGAGGCCACATTTATAAAACGGCTCCTGCTTGTGCTTTAGTATGTGAACACAGACACATTTCCTTGCCAGTACACTGGCTTACTTTTTCCATGGTGAATTTCTACTCTTATGTTGCACATTGCATTACTCTCTCAGACTTCTGATGTTATTCTTTTTCACTTTCCTTTTCATTTTGTGGAGTAGGGCAGGACAAGTGGCTGGGGAGGAGCAGGTGTCATGAACATGGTGGGCACTACGAGCAAACCTCCAGTCCCTCCTGCAGCAGCACAGCAAGCTGCCCTGCCCTGGTGTTACATCCATGCAAACTATTACATGATTTAAATACAGACTGGCCATGCTTTGAGGAAATTCAGTGCTTGCTGAAATGTGAGAAACAGTGGTTCGATCTCAAACAAATGGCTTCAGTAGCAGCCTGGCAGAAGCCAGGATGCTTAAAACAGAGCCATTACCCACTCATTCATCAGCCACACATTGTCTGGCTTCAGTGGTGTTAGCAGCAAATGGAAGAGCACAATGATATTTATTTTTTATAGCTGAGAACTTTGACAAACAGCAGCAGGCAGCAAAGGCTAGTCCATTTATATTTCTTTCAGCATATATTCTTAAGAATGGCAGTCACCATTATGGAAGCCATCAAAAACCTAGCTCTGACCTTAAATAAGTGTGCTCCTATGTCAGACAGTTCCAGGAAGGAGAATTTATGAGGTAGATGCAAAATGCAGGGAAGAAAAGTTGAGCTACTCTTGCTGGAGATTCAGTCCAAGTTCAGAGTAACCACCACATCAGCTATTTGCCACCATCATTCAGCTATTTGTCCTAATTCTTTCTGCCCCTTTAAAATAATAACCCAATCCAAATGTTGAGCCAGCTGCTGGCTTACTCTATTAACCATCTAAACAACAGCATCCAAATTACCAGGGCTTCAGGGTGCTTGATGTATCAAAGTCTAGCTTACTCAGGCCTGTATGTTTCAACCTTGCATAAAGACTGGGCAGGAATACAACTCTGTAAGTCTATTGATGAAAAAGAGTGCTGAAGGAGCAACTATTACAGCATGTGTTGGTTACCTTCTGCATATCATTTCCTCACTGAAAAATTTGCATAATAATATCTCTCATATCAGCTTTGATATTTCAGAGGATAAAAGCATCCATTAAGGATTTGCTTTCTCATGTATGCCGCTCTTCTGCAAAAATGGAGTCCCAGTCACAATACAATGTGTTGTTCTCCTTGTTTACATCTCCTCCTGGTTTAATCATGCTTTCCAAACAATACTTATTTATTTTTATGAAGCTAGCTGAAAATCCTATTGCTCAAATTTCTTTTATATAATAATCTGGAAAAGAATTCAGTAAATGACTCAGAGCCTTAAGCTCTGTTGCATTTTTTATCCTGCTTTAAACTCATTTGCAAGCAAAGTGGTGTTAACTTAAGATCCACTCATCATTTTCTTTGTGAGAAAATATCAGCACACACAAGAAAGAACTGGGTTTTTTTTTTCCTATCGAAAAGACATTTGGAAAAGAAAGATACTTCCCTTTGCAGCCCAGTGCTGCATTATTACACAGAGGAAACCAAAGGCCCTGAACTGCTGTGCAGTGCCTCTCACCTTCCCCAGGTGCCCCACGCTGCACAGCATCACTCTGCACCCACAAGTTCAGCCTCAGAAACACCAGCAATCTTGACCAGCAGTAAAAACAAAAGCAGAGCAACTCTGAAGTGAATTTACAACTCCTAAACACACCACTGCAAATACTTTCAAAATGGTGGGACAACATAGGCTGTCAGTGGATCATGCTAACTTCTGCTTTATCCAAAGAAAGACAAAATTTTTGGTGTTTTTTCAGCTTTTGCTTCTCTCAGTGGCCCTCAGCACTTCTCATTTTCAGAGATCTCCTCAAGTGCTCAGGGGCCACGCCAGGCCTGTCAGTGATCTTGCACAGAGCTCCTGGTCCGGAGCACAGCAGCATCTTCCCTACACAGTACAGCTGTTCCTCAGATTTTCTTCCTTATTTAAGTTGTGATTCTCCAAGAGGAAAATGAGCTGAGATGCACTACACATGATCTGTGACTCCGGGTGATGGGAGTGAAGCTTCTTCTGGGTTCTGGCAGCCCAATTGTAGCCTTCCTCTCTCTCCCCTTTGAGTTATTAATTGTAATTCTCTTCCTTATTATTGTCTTACATTCTTTTACCATTTGTAGTAAGTTCGTTATTTCTCCTTATCTTAATTGGGTTGTTTTTCTTTCCTTCTCCCCAGAAGAGGAGAAAGGGGTCCCCTTGCACTGTTGCTCTTGAAAGTGCAACAAAAGGACTGCCCAGTGAAAAAGCCATCAGGAAAAAAAATAATATTCTCCTTAATTTTGAAAAAAATAGAGCTGGTGGAAACATTTGGACCTTGAGAAATGAGAAAATGGCAAAGAGAAGTAGCATCAGTTTTAGAAGGAAAATGGATAACTACTTCCAAGCATTTCCCTCCTAGCTGGATTAAAACCAACTTAAACAACACACCTGTTCCCTACGGAGCATGGGCACAGCAGCATGTTCTTCAGATCACTTCCCCCATCAGCACGGGGGAATCACTGCCTCCCTGCCACCTGCCAGCCCAGCTCAGGCTCTGTGCCTGCTCCTGCTGCTCCTGCTACCTGCTCTTCTGCCTTTGTCTCTGTGAAATGTCCTGGAGCCCAGCCCAGCTTGTTCAAGCTCCCAACACATCTTGAATTTTAATTCATTCTGCTTCTAAATCATCTATCTCTTTTTAAACCAAGACACGAGGAGAATGAGCCAATTTATTATTAATATACTCCAAAACCAATCTGACAAGAAAGTCCTCGCGGCACGCTGCAGCACGTCCAGTGCTCAGGGAACTGCTGGGTGGGAATACTGATTTGAAAGGCACAGGGAAGAGAGCTGGGGACACAAAACTCACTGTGATAACTGCAATAATTCACTTTTGAAATATACTACAAATACTGTGTACATCAACAGTCAGACAGGTGGCCCGGCAGATAGATCGCTCTGGCCTGCATATCTAGACAGTCACCACTGCCAGTTGTGCACACTCAAGACCAGAGCTTCATCCTGCCTCCACCAGCCAGGTACTAACAACACTTTGATTTTGATGGTCTTTTCTTCTGATTTACCCTCACACGACGTTGTCCATGATGACCATGACCAGAGGTGTTAAACCTTCTCGGCCCCAGGACTGCCACCATGAGCAGTGCCTGGCCTCCAGCTGGGTGCTGTGCCCTGACCACCCCAGGAATGTCCTAAGGCATCTCCTGGAGTACTGCAACCAGACTGAAAAGGAAGAGACCTCTCTGAATGCAGTGGCTGGCTGTATGTAATTTTTGATAAGTAATAATTAAATTACTTCTACCCTTTCACACAACAGCTTTCATCTCTTCCCTGAATCTCTCTCGCACAGACTGTGCACTTTGCAATGGTGCTTGTATTGCATTTTCTGGCACTCTTATTAGGGGCTTTTCTCCATCCCACTGACGAACTGCCAAGCTGATAAGAATGAAGAAAGTGTCAAAGTGAGTGTAAAAGTGTGCAACAGGTTTCTCCTTTGCTCTCCTTCGCTAATCCAGCACAAACTTCTGAGATAAGGCTCCAACAAACATGACACAAGCATCTAATTAAACTGCCCTCAGGAGCTGGTAAATTAGCATTTGTTCCAGCAAGGCATGCCCCTGAGCATGGCTGGGAGCAGAGAGGTGGGAGCCATGAGCACTGTGCTGGCATCAGCACTGGGATGCCAGTGCCCTGCTGACATGTGTTATGGTCCTACGTGGTTAATCACAGGCAAAAGGACAGACAAAACTTCCAGTGGAATTAATCCATGAAGACAGTTTCCATCACCAGTATAAATATTATTTTAATGCATTAGGCTTTTAATCCTTATCATAATTAGTCGATTAATCACCTTAAACAGTGAGAAGACAATTGGTCAGTCCATTTTACTGCTACCCTGAAATCTTTCCCATTGCAGCTCTCTATCACCAATACAGAAAATGCAACTGCTTCCATTAGTCACTGCCAAACTATGTATCTTTTTCCTCGGGAATGTATCTCTAGGAATACTAAAAAAAATAGCAGATTATTTGTTGTATTTCTTGGATCCATAAATATTAACTCTATAGGGGATGTTTTTATTGCACTTGGAGCTATTTGGATGCACTTATTCTAATATGCATACAAGCATCTTTCATCTCATGTTTAAGTCCTGTGGCTGAAAGAAATAATTGTTCCAGAATGAAAAGCCAAACAGGAAACCATGGGGACTAAGTGACCCAGGGGTTTGTTAACAAGACCCAGAGCTGCTTTGCTTTGTTTAGTTTTATTTAGGGCAGTAGTGGCTAGACCTCATTTACCTCCTGGCTTCTTTGGTGGCTGCAGGTTGATAGTGGAAAAACATCTATGCAAAACTGTTCAGTCCAAAGCTAATGTAGGATGGAGCCAGGATGCAAACAGCAGGAGAACCTGGCTTCCTCCTTCCACCCACTGACAGGTCGATCCTTGGGGCAGGGTGACAAAGGGACAAACGCAAAGGGGTAGCAAAGGTGAAACATTTATGCACAATGCCATTAGCTGTGCTGCTCCTACTGCCTTCATTGTGTATCCGAACAAGAGACCTTCCCCTTCATATGATCTCATTCACATCATTTCTTCATAAAAGAATCCTATGGCACCAGCACAAATTATTTTTTTTTCCAGATTTGCAAGCCCAATTCATACCTTACAACTTCTATCCTTGGAAAACTCATTTGTTTGGACAATTTGATTTTGTTTTTTAAATCTCAAGGTTATTATTCTCTAATCTATTTTTAAAAGACAAGCACACACCCTGGAAGAAATCATGTAAAACTCCATCACTTTGACCACCAATCCAAAGCAAAACCCAACTCAAAGTAAAATGCAGTAAGGGCAAGCATACATCAGCTTTTAGGATGTTGCTACAACAGAAAGACACCATTTAATTTTGCTACATAAAAATAATCAAAAATAAAACTGCAGTAAAAACCTGTAAGGTATTTAAAAGGACAGGAGACTGGCTGGTGCATGTATTGACTGAGCATTTATAGCTACAGCATTCAGAAATGCAAATTGAAATGAATCAGTGCCAGTAGGGATGCCTAAAAGACATAAGTGAGAATTACAGCAATTAAGAATGTTGTCTCAAAGGAAATTAGAACAGTTCATTAATTACCATGCCTTAAAGGAAAATGAAAGAAAGAAAAGAAAGAAAAGAAAGAAAAGAAAGAAAAGAAAGAAAAGAAAGAAAAGAAAGAAAAGAAAGAAAAGAAAGAAAAGAAAGAAAAGAAAGAAAGAAAGAAAGAAAGAAAGAAACAAACCAGGGAATCAGAAAAAAACAGGGAAATAAAAAAAGATAATGAACACAGTATGTGTTCACCATCATATCCTCCTTTTATAAAAGACAAAGAAATGAAAAAAATGGAGATAGGAACAGAACCCCCATAAATAACAGAACCAATATGTTCTGCCATGAGATCAATGGGCAGCATGTTCAAGGTTTTGCTGATGTAAGTCCGATTTGTCATTAAATTCTGCAGGAACTGGTTGCATTGAAAGGAGTGCAGAAACCAGCATCTCAGAGTAATTGTACAGCAGAAGCTGGATTTATGGTACAATGCATTTGGAGCCCCAAATGTCTGTGAGGAGTAAAATGTTTATGACTCTGCTTTGATCACTGTGATTCAGGGTGCTGGGACCCCCACACTCTGGCAGATGTTCACTCTCTTGCTCTGCTCCGCTGCTGGTGGAACCAGGAGGGATTTAGGTGAGGGCCATCTGTGCTCTGCCTGTGCCTGGGTACGAGGTGTGGCGATCCTGCTGGGTGCCAGGGACCCCAAACCTCGCAGGGGCTGAGCTCAGAGAGTCCTATACAACTCTTAGAACTCAGCTCACTTTTGATATACTAAGGAATACATACATTAAAAACCCATTTCTTCATTTCTGAACCATTTGCACCTGCAGTACTCTGCCTTTCCCCTATCAGGTGCAGCCAGGTGAACCACACAGAGCAGAACCCGCAGGGCTGGGCAGAGCTGGGCTGGGGGTTCGGCTGCAGGACCTGCAGGAGCCCTGACAGAAGTGAGGCACCACTCTGTGACCACTGCCTGGAAGGAGGAAGCAGCAGAGCTGTGCTCACTTCAGCCAATGGTTGGAGCTCTATCCTTCCTCTCCTCTTTCTGTCTGTACTCTAAATTGTCCTTTCAAATCACTGAATTTCAGTGACGGTTGAGGCATTCAATTATTTCTTTAAGCACAGATTCTGCATTCCTTCATCTGTTAGTTATATATATTTAGTACGGATAGAACAGCACCTGCTGACTGCATGATTCATTTGCATCCAAGTCACAGAATGGGAACTTAAGGACCTCCAGTGCTGTTGCTGAAATTGATGCTACTGATGCTGCCAATTCAAACTCCTGTTGCTGGTACTAATCAGCATCTCTTTAAAATGATTACAGCATTCAGATTGGGTCATAAAACTACCAGGTGGGCCATATTTCGTACTGCTTCCCCTTTTTGCTACAGTCTTTCCTAGGGGAAGCTATTTATTGGTCCCATCAATCCCTCTTACAGTCATTAGCATGGGAAGGAGATGTGACAGCGTTTTAATGTCTCGTATATTTTTTGAATTACACAATCATCATAATCGGCACAAAATACTGTTTTCATCAAACTCAGAGGTTAAGGCAAAAATGCTATTTGTTAACTTTGCTGCTTTGCTGCTGATTAATAGAAACCTGTGCATATATGAAACCAAAGGTTTTTATTGTTTATTTAAATGCCCTCTAATCTGCATGAGAACTTCACGCAAAACATACAATTTCTATTGGGCTGGATTGCTCCCAAGCAAAACTTGGTGTGGTGAATTCAGGTCATTAAATCTGAAGCTGCTGCACCCAACTCCATTTTTATCAAGTCAAGGGACTTGATTAAGATTCTTTTTTTTTTTCAAGGAGAATTCACGTGAGCTAAAAGATGGTTCAGAGGCATGAGAGAGTTTCTTGGGCTTTAGGAGGGAGTATGTTATTTGTTTTAGGGGAGATGTAGATTTCAACTGGAAGAGAAAGACATCCTGGAGGTTTTCAGAAATTTTAAGCAGAGCAAATCTTTGATTTCCATCTAAGAGGTGGTAAAACAAACATAGATAGAATTCCTTTACAATGCCTTCAGACCAATGCACACTTGTTCTCAGTGTGCATGTGGGAATGAGGCTGCTTAGCTCTTCTTGCAGTCTCTCTGCTCTGTACCCACTGTGGTGGAGCAGCCCAGGGCACAGCCCAGCTCCTGTTCCTGTAGACCTGCTTAGCCTGTGCTCAGCTTGCTCATATGTCTGCTCCCACGGATCTGCCCTAAATAACTCTGCCAAGGTCTTGTCCAGTAAATTTGACAGAACTGTTCCTCTGCTGGTGCAGTCTGTAGCATTGTTTGGAAACATGGGAGACTTCCTTTGTGCCCACAGAGACTCATTATGTTTTATGGTACAGAGAAGGGAGCAAAGTCACACATTGATTTACTGCATCCCCCTTTCTCTGTAGCTTGCAATGCATATCAAACTCATTGAAAACTTTAGAAGACCATATATATGCTCCTAGTTTCCAGTTTGATTCCATTTATATGGCTTGCTGAAAGCCTTCTGTATGCAACAAGAAGAATTGATTAGGAACTTGAGGACTGACACTTTCATGGCTCACAATGCATGGTTTATACATGTCTAAGGTAACATTTTTACCCAGCTTTGCAGCATCATCTCTGGTTGCTCACCTTAGGAACAACTGCAGTGTGAGCAGGAAGCTGCCAGTAGCTCTGCACCCCTTCCCGTCCATCCATCTCCCTCCTGTGAACACAAGATTTCATGAAACCAAGAAAAAGCCCTAAGAGGTACTGCTGCCTTTGACACGCTAGAGGTCTGTCCAGCCCATGTCCAGCTTTGACAGTGCCAGGAGCACACTGCCATGTGCTGCCAGCTATAAAACTGAGCTCCCTACCAAACCCACTTGGTCACAACCTTGTTGGGGACCCCCCTGGGTGTCACCTCAGTCTCAATGCAGACAACGTGGACTGGCTATGAAACTGCTGCAGGAGAGCTACGCTGCACACAGAACAGCCAAAAGAAAGTTCAGCTGCTGGAGGTCATTGATCAGAGTTGGACACCAAAGGGGAAAATAAAATGGACCAAGAAGTTCAGCTGAGCAATTACAGACAAAACCCATGCCAGTTCCCTGATACAGACTTTGGGGAACTTGAGCACATTTGGAAAGTTCATGAGTCTGGCTTTGGTTCTCTAACCATCAACTGTGAGTTTAAATCGTTCATTTTCCTTAATTAAGGAGGGAAGAATGACTTCCTGTTTCAACAGTGTAATTCCCCAGTGCTGCTTTGGCCTTTCAGCACCGTGATGTGAAAGACAGAAACTCGGTGAAAAGGACAGCAAGGCAGATTTTGTTCTTTGTTCTGCACTTCTCTTTTACTTTTCTAAAGTTCAGTGAGGTAACACCATTCTCATTAATTGATTACGACTTTTAAAAATAGCCCTAATAGAAATTACCAAGCAATTGTACTTCAGCTCCAAAAAAAATTTACCAAAGATTACTTGCCCTTTGGAAGCATGAAGATAGTGAAATAAAACAACTGCTAGCCTATTTTCCATAAAACATTACTACTGGCATCAGAATGAATATGTTATGTTCAAAGGTGATACAGGCAGTGCAGTTATTTCTATGAAGACTTACATAGGAATGATTGCTGGAGATTTCAAGTGAAGGCTGGTGTCTTTTCCTTCTCCCCCTTGTCTACTTCCCAACCTCTCAAGGAACCCCCTCCTCCTTAGGCTTTCTGTACCTTAGTGAAGTCCTTAGTTGCCAGCCCCACTGCACCTCCCAGCAGAACCTGTTCCCCAGTTGCTTCCAGCTCTGCTGGAAGGTGGGAAGAGCAAAGCTTGGGGTGTCCTTTGGGCAGACTGCATGACACGACTCTGAGCCCACACAGCGTGAGTTCTTAAGAAGGGTCAGAACAGACACAGAAGCTCAGTCAAGCAAAACACAGTTATCTGAACAGTTCTGTCTCAGACGGCAGGCATGCTACCCTTGGTAAGCTCAAAATTCTCCCATGAACACTGGTTTTCCTATTAGAAACATGCAGATGTAATGATTGACACAAACCAGGAAGAAAGTGACATTTGGGATGCTCATTGGCATTGATGGAGTGCTGTCTCCTGGACTTCCTCACATGAACAAAGCGTGGGCATCTATCAGGCAGCTCTCTGAATGCACAATAAATACATCAAGTTAAAAGCAGCCTAATTGTCACTTCAGTAAAAATTCCCTGCTTAAAAAAGGATTCCAAAAAGAGAAAGAGGCATGAGTGGGATTACAAATGCTTCAGTTCTGAGTATGCAGGTAATTGAGAGAACCATTCTGTCCTATTTATGGGTTAAGGAAGCATTTTGAAATGCTCCGAGTGCCCTGGTTTTGAATATTAATCTTTTCTCATCTTTCTGTAGTCAAGAATTCTAAGAAGAATTTACTATGAGAACTATTGTCAGGACAAGTCTGTCTCCATGAAGATTTCAGGCCTGAAGAAATTTCTGCTTCTGCCATTCCTTTCTCTCTTCAAAAGCCAAATAATCAGATATCATTATTTTAAATACTTGGGTTTATTTTCTTTTTCTGTGTGAAGAGGAAGGTGGAGGTGGGATGAAGGCAGTGTTCCCCCCTGGCTGCCAGGGACTCTCCCACAGCCTCTGCCTGGTGCCTGATGCTCAGAGTCTGAGCCTGCCATAGTACATCCAACACCTGGTGATGTAACACAGCTTTAAAACGCAGCTGGCCAAACAAAAAGCCTCTGCTATTGATGCTCTCTGTTTCAGTACAAATGGCAATCTGTGAATTAACTGCCTACTATTAATTATTAATAGCAATTAATTACACTGTTCCATATTCTGTGAGCTCTACAGGCGCAGCTTTCAGTTAAGTCAATTCACCAGTTTGGGAAACTGATTATTTTTCACGCAATGTATTCAATACTACCCACATTCATACATCATTCTTTGAGCCAAGCTAATTCTGCAGCCTTCTATAAATCAGGAACTGATGGGGAGAGAGTGGCTGGGCAACAGATGGGACCAGGGGACCTGGGGCCCATCCCGGTTTGTCCAGCTGGTGCCTGCAGCACTGCAGGTGCAGGACTGCCACTGGTCCCTCCACAGATTCAGAGGTTCTGGGCTTTGTAGTGCTACAGTAATTGTACAGTTTTGAGTGCACACTGTAGGCAAAGAGCACTCCCAGGCAGGCAAAGGCTTTCTTCTTTGGACACCTTTCTTTATTACATGGTGGGATTCTGCGTAGGCCAGAGATTTTTGGCATACATAACTTTAACGCTGGGAGACATCACTTTAATGTTGGAGAGGTTTCCTATTAAAAGGAAGAAGGAGAAGAAGGATGAGAGTATCTTCTGTTACATGCAAGTTACTGACTGGATATGATGAACAGGAAAGTCTGCAGACTTGTGATGGGTACACAGTGCAGTGGAGAACATCAGCACACTGCACATGTGCACAGTTCACCCTTTGCTCTTGCCATTCCTCCAGTAAATATTTTAACATGTCCATCTTGGCTTCTACTTCCTTTACTGTAAAATGTCCTGCTAGTAACATTACAGTTAATGGATAGGAAAGATTTGCTCTTGATGAGTTGGGATAATGTAGCTTTTCCCTTGTAATGAAGCAGTATTATTTTATGGAGTCACTATCCTAGGACGATTTTATGTCCTTTGAGTTTGTCCTGTGTGTCAGCGTCCTGGAGCACAACAGCTCACAAGCTCTCTACCGAACACATGGAAACCATTACAACAGGAAAATATTGGAAATAACCTTAACTTTCTATGAAGATTTATGCTTCTGATGGCTTTTTGACGTTTTCTTAGAAGGTGTTGGCAGCTAGTGCACAGACAAAGCTGAAACATATTAAATATGTAAAAATGTACTAATGTAATATCAAGTTTGTACAATTAAATTTATAATGTCAGAAAAATGTCATGAGAAAATGTTAGATTACAACAACAAACAACAGTGCTACGCAGCTCCACAGCCAGGAATAGCAGTGCTTCACACAATCCAAGGTATTTAAATAAAATGTTTAGAACTAAAATTGAACTGAAGCAAAAAGAATGGAAATGATGTGATTAAATTCATGCATAGCTTGAAATGCTCCAGAAGCAACTTCAGTGAGTGTCAAAATTCGGTTAAAGACTTCTTTTCCACCAGACTTTGAATTTTTTTTCACCACTGTTGCTGGGAAGAGGTGCCCCACAGAGAGCAAAGCAGCTCACACGCTTAACCACACTGATCTGACACTGCTCTCCACTGCCTGCAGACAACAAACCGTATGCTCTGAGGTCCTTTGCAGAAGACCCTGTGCCAGCACAGCCCAGACTGTGCCCTGCCTGTACCTTCCTTCCTTCCTTCCTCCCGTGACAGGAAAGCTCGGCATTAACAGCCGGAGCTGCAGGCTAAACAACGTCTGTTCAGCAGTGCCTGGTGCAGCAAGGTCTGAGCGTAGGAGTAGCAGCTTTTTAAAACATTATCTACTCTGTCTGTTGCCAAGATGCTTTGAAGCAATTCTCTTGCGACTGCTGCTGTCCATCCCCACCTGTTGGCTCCCCACTCACTGCTCTCCCTTCCCTTGGCAGCCAGCAGCCCTGCGGGCTGAGAAGGTCCCCTGGGCAAGGCAAATAAGGGTGATCGGCCGCACGCAGCAGCTTTCTGCTAGCCCAGGGCTTCGGGTAGTTCCACAGAGATGGGTAAAATAGGAAAAAATCGTTATTTATAAATTAATATATTAGGTCTTCAGAAATAATTTCCTAGCTCAGCAGCCCTGGATGTTCAGGCAGCGCTCACTGCCTTTCCTGACAAATGCTCAGTTATCTCTCTGCACATCTTTACTTGACATCAGTAAAATCAGCTCCATTAACATGAGGTTACTTTTTGGAATTTTTTTGTCTTGATTTACTCCATTTATGTAATTTATTTTGGACTTCTGATTCCATTAGTGGGATCAATATTAATTTAAATCAGAACACTGTATTTTGTCTTGTTCCATTCATGTAGATCAGGTGCATGTCATTTCTCCTAATTGTAGATCTGTCAAATTATCCTTGGGCAGGATTACCAAGATCAAGTGAAAAGAATGGCTGTAACCAGCCATCACTTTCTGTTTTTGGCAGGGTTAGCCACAGCTAAACTTTTGAAGGATTTTATACATCAGACTTAGAAGTAAACAGAATAAAAGTGGTCATCATTTGAGAAAATGAGGGCTCATGTGAGGCAGCTTTTTTCTCCCCCAAGGAAGCAGTAGATGCTGCTGCAGGAATCCCATATAGAGGAATGAGCAACCTCTTAGTAAAGGTGTGGGACTCTGCAGTCAAGATCAGACTGTGTATGGAAGAGATCACAAGCCATGATGAAAAAAATGTTATTTCCAGAGTGATAGGAGGGCAGAAATTGTTCTTATAACACAAAGAGCACAGTATTGAGTTACTAGTACACCATGATAGAGCAGGTAATGCTAAAGGTGGGGAGGAGACTGGAATACCAGCAGAGCTCAGAGGAGGATTCTTGACAGGCTTTTGGACACTGCTCTGAGCAGATGTGGCCATTAGGCCTTGTACACTTGGACAGCCAAAGCTTAATCCTAATACCATGCAGCAGCACACGGATTGTTGACAGGTGCCCTTATTGGGTTACCACAATGCTGAGCACTCAGCAGTGCAAACAATGACCTAAACTCCAAATAAACTTGATAAAGGGACTGTCATGGTTTTGTGATTTCTGTTATATTACTGATATTCAACATCGTGACATCGTGTAGTGTACTGGGAGTTGAAGAGTTAATGCTCTGGCTGCATTCTGGGTACGCCTGACCAGGAATCAAACCCAGGCCACTGCCATGAGAGCGCCAGCTCCTAACCACCAGACCAAGAGCATTAGCTCTTCAACTCCCAGTACACTACACGATGTCACGATGTTGAATATCAGTAATATAACAGAAATCACAAAATCATGACAGAGACAAGGGCTTAAAGTATAACATTTCTACCAGCTGCTGCATATAGTGACTGAGGGAAGAGGTGGTTAAAGATGTCTGTGACACTTACATAGTTTCTAATTAAACAGGGTGCTGGATGAAAGTTGGATCTAGGGTGGAGCAGTGCTTTGGGAATGGACAAAGCTGCAAGCCAGAGCATAGAGAACTTTCCCCACCTGCTTACAGCAGAATGGTTTTGCTAGGAAGCCAGCTCAGGAGGTCCATGCAGAGGCAGCCCACAGCTCAGTGCAGCCCATAGCCTGGGCTTCAGTGGGCATGTATCCTGAGTACATGAAACGTCCCTGGTACCTGCTTACATGCTTGCACAACTTGCATCCAGATTCATAAGTCACCTGGTATTATAAATGAGGAAGGACTTGCACTGAGCTAACTCTAGTGAAGCAAGTCTTCTAATTCAATTTTATAGCAGCTTTTAAAGCAAAGTTGAGTGAAAGATGTAAAAACGAGGCACAGTCTGTTCATATCAGAATTCAGCATCATTATCATAAAGTGATAAGTTCATTTCTTTCCCTGAGGAAATCCAGGCTGTCTTGTTCAACTTCTTCACACACTGCAGATGCCCAGCCCTTGCCCATGTCTCACTGCTGGCAGTGTCCTTCTGCAGCACAGGCATGGGGTGCACAGCAGCACAGATATGGGTGCTGCAGCCCCTCACCTTGCAGTGACGGTCATCCTGCACCCTATCTTAGGTTTCAGAGATGACTTGCATCAAAGTGAAGCACCTGGAAACCCTCCAGCTGCACTGTCAGCACTGCTGCTTGTGGAAGAACTGACCAGGGACATGACAACTGCATCAAGAAGAAAGACATCAGCAGCTCCAGTAACCCCAATGATTCCCAATTAAAACCATGCACGCCTGCTATTGCTCCCTGCTGGGGGCATACAAGCCCTCTCTCAGCCTTGGGACAAAGACTCTCATCATTCAGAGTGGCTGCTGCCATCCTCGTGGCAATGTCTGAATGGTGCCGAAACAAATTAGCTTCAAGCTCTAACAGACATCAAGATCAGTTTTGATCTGTAGCCAACCATTGTCCGTGTGTTCAGATTCCAAAGAGGGCTTTTCAGAAATGAGACAGACCCAGAGAAGAACAGACTGCAAGGCAGCAACGGCCACATCCTTTCCAATGTGCTGTACTAAGGGGCATGGTTTAGTGGGGAAATGTGGTGGTAGGTGGACAGTTGGGCTGATGATCTTGGAGGACTTTTCCAACCTTGGTGATTCTATGATTCGGTCTCCCTGATGGGTGGGTAAACAGTGTGGTGCTGCAGAGGGCTCTGCACCCAGTGCTGGTCCCACACACCAGCACTGATTCAGAGTCACCCGCTATCAGAGTAGCACTCATGTCTCTCTTCATTACTTGCTTTATTCCACCCAGGAAGATGATTTCTGAATATTACAGTAAGACAAGCAATTAATAGCATTATTACTATAATTATTAGTATTATTAACTTTTGCAGTCACTGTAATTAATGCTCACTGCAGCCTGAGTGGCTGGTGGAGGCACACCTTTTGCCAGCTTACACTGGTGCAGAAAATGAGCTCCCCAGCTCAGTGGCTCATTGCTCAGCCACTTCTGCTTTGTCTTGGCAGCCTCAGCTGTGCCTGTGATTTCAGCTGCCAGACCTGAGCTGGTCTTCCAAAAGGGGCACAGCTACAGAGCTAATCCTTCCAACCAGCTACCACTTCACTGAATTAATGAGTATTTCTTGCATCAGACTTGGGTGATCTCCCCACCTCCAGCCTCCCTGATCAACTACCCACCATTCTGCACATTATCTCCCCCATGAGAATTAGCGTTTTTCCTTCAGTTGAGGACAAGTGAAGAGAAAAAGAAGTGAAAATGGGCTAAGAGACTACAGTTTGTTCCCCATGTAGCATGCCCTGCACAGAAAAGTCTGTAAAAAAAGTTGTTAGGTTAGGTTATGATAGGCAGAAGACTCACCCTGTGAAATGACCTAATCCAGAAGAAGTCAGCCCAAGCAAAGCCAGCTTCATTGCCCTCAGGACAAACCCCGGCCCTGGAGCCCTCCTGAGCCCATCTGAGAAGCATCCAGATGTAGCTGCCAGCCCTCCCCACAGCATGTTATGCACACATCCATTCAATTTCCCCTCTTTCCTTCAAGTTTGCTTTCTCAAACTGTGCACTCTGGGGAGGAAAAGTGAGTAAGGAGTGTATCTTAAACTTCAGTTATAAACCGTGGCTATGAGATAGCCGTGCAACCATTATCATCAGTGTTTTGATTACATTTCTGTTCCATTGCAATAGAATAAGTTAACAATGACTCACGGACATGCCACAGTCACTACATTGCCCACATATAGACACCAAAGCTTCTCTTAAGAATAACACATCCACACAGAGGGAGGATGTGATCTGAATGGAGAACAGCACGCACTTCAAGATCCTGTATCTAAACCGCTCTGCAGCACGGCTCAGCAGACAGAGTGGTGGCAGAGCAGAGCTGTGCCTCCCACAGGCATCCATCGGGCCACGCTCCGGGGCTGTGGGGACACCACCTGCTGCTCTGTGCTGCACCAGAAGCCTGGGGAACAGGACTTGCTAAAGCCATCACTGAAGATCAGGATTCAAATCAGTAAGTATGTTTTGCAGGGGTAATCTGACTGGGTGCATAAAGGTCTTGATGCCTGACACATTGATACAAATCTGCTTGTATATTTGAAAAGCTCACTGAAGAAAGAGTTATGGAAGGAATTAACAATTTGCTTGAGGAATGCAGGACGCCAGAAGGGGAAAAAGTATCTGGCAGAGGGTAACATGAAACACAAGTAAAGTCAGGATCAGAATCTACTTCATTTTCTATGAATTCAATTATTAAAAATACCTTAGCAGGAAAGCTTTAAGGATTGATTAATTAAGCATTGAGAAAAGAGGTTTTTAGGTTCGCAAGTGCTCTTTTTGTTGTTTTGGGATTTTGAGGTGCTAAGTTAACGGTCAGGCAGCAATTTCAGTTCTGACTTGGTGATATATCTGTTTTGTTTCCTTCTGAAAAGTTCAATGCAAAGCCAGGACAGCAGCACATCCCAGGAGAGCCTTAGCAAGCAGCTGCTCATTGCTTTGGTTTTGTTCCTTGGAAAGGTTCAAGCCTTCAAGGAAAGATCTTTCAAATTTAACTGCTCCTCTCCTGGGATATGAGATCTCATTTGTCATTTCAGAGACTTTTGTGATGAAAACGTGAAATCTTCAGTTTCCATGACCATTCCAATCTCTGCCCTGAGAGTTAAATACCCTTCCTTCTCCTGAGAAATGTTAATGAAAGACAAGAGAGAGTACTACATTTCAACTTGAACAATTAACATTGCACCAGTAACACTTGTGAGCTGACAGCATGGAAAGGCAAGGAAGCAAACCAGCTCACACCCAAAGGAGCAGTCTTTTAAAACATTTCTGTCTTGGGACTTTTCAAATCTTCCCGAAACTTTGACTTACATGAAGCTACCAAACTCCCTGTGCTCACAGTTGTTAAAAAGGAGACACACTTAAAGAGTAAGATTCTGTACAGAGCTCCGAGGGTATCTGGCAGATGTCAGGCTACGTAGCCTCCTTAAATTGGGATGAATGACATTGTTGACACCTTCTTACTGGAACACCTGTTGGAACCTGTGCCTACAGCGCCCAAGAGCTTAGGTAGGATTTAGGCTTAACTGTCAAAGAACAAAATAAAAGTTCTGGGATCAAGCAGCAATCCAGTGTCCTGTGTTCATATGCCAAGGGTACCAAGGCAACCATCCAGTGAGTGACACCTCCTTGTTAAATCTGATTCATTAGCAGCTCAGAGTCTTCAAGAGCAGCAGGTGATATACAGACATTCCATGGCCCTTGCCAGACCAGCTTCCCATTAAACTACCCAGCTGCTCTGAGAATTCTACCTATTTTTTTTATAACCACAACAATAAATGGCAGAGTTTCACAGCTCAGCTGAACTGTTATGTGAAGAAGTGCCTCCTTTTATTTGTCCTAAATCTTAATGTGACAACCTCACCTGAAGGTGGCTTAACCTTGCACTAAGAGAAACAGGTTTCCATGACTCTTCTCCATGCCACTCATTATGTGATACAGTTCTGTCATGCTCCTCCCTTAGGTACCTCTTCACTATGACATAAAGAATCAGTCCATTTAACCACAACAGAACATTTTCTGCTTTTACCTCTGGTCCTTTCCTAGTAATTCCTACCATTCTATTTGGGTTTTTGGTTTGTTTTGCTTTGCTACGAAATTGACAATATAATGGATAGTTCTATAAAACCACTCACGAAAGAGATCTTGCAGTTAATAGCTAGTTCAGAGACCATCACCGAGTGTGTTTTTCTCACTGCACATTTATCAACAATGAATTTCATCTGCCATTTTGTCAAAGTGTTTGACAATACGAACTTAGGGATCCATTCATGCAAACTCACCCTGTCCCATGAGGTTTCTCCACTGAATTCACAGAGAGGCTGCTAGGAGCTCTAACATGGATATGGGAAGCAGTCTGCTTGCAAAACTGAGAAACACAGAATAACTAATTTATATCTGGGAAAAACAGTTTCTAAAAGCAGAGGTACACCGAGCTGCCCTTGACAGCCATGGGAAGCAGGAAGGAACAATGGACAATGGGCTCATACCAACTTTTGTGCTCTCAGTACAGGAGCATGGAAACACAAAAAGTTCTCATGGTCCCAAATCAGTACTACTTTCACAACCCTCAAACCATGGCATGAAGGCACATTAATACAGAATACAAACAGATAAGCCCTCAAAGAGTCAAAGTCTTACATTAGTTCTACCAGAACTCTTTCACACTCAGCAGTGATGTGACACGAAGAGCAGACCACAATTCTTTCAGAGCTTTTCCCCTGTGACAATTAAACCAGCAGACCCTCCTAATTTAAGAAATCAAAAGTGACTCTCACTGTTAACCTGTTTCTCAAAAATATACAAACTTTCTCTTTTCAAAGAAGAGAGTATTCTGCATTGCTTCTGAAGGAAAATAAAACTAATGAACTAATGCTAGAGGCAGTTGCTTTTGGAGTGCTTGTTCAGTTAAAGAACCTTGGAGAGAGGAGTTACATCCACACAGTGAGTAACACCACTCTTATGAACCTCTCCATGATATAAAAAATCTGCAGTCAGGGAACGTGGTGCTTAGTCATGTCACAGCTCTATGGTCTCCAACATGATGGAGCTGTTAGTCATCAAAGATAATGTTTTCAAATATGAGTATTCTGACCTTGGGAATTCAGCTTGGATTCAAAACGAAAAGAAAAATTTGGTTTGATTTCAGTGGAACATGGTTGGCTCATGCTTTTAATCATTTCTGTGGCAATGAGAGGCCTTATTTAAGATGTGTCAGATATCTGCAGTATCAGCTAAACCATGGCAAACTTGTCTTTGTAACAATCAAGACTGAATAGAAAACCTCAAAATTTGGTCCACAGTCTGAGTTATTCAACTCAGGACAAGTAGCAGAAGCAGGTGCACAAGAAGCCTATGGCCATAGTGAGGGCTGAATCACCATGAATGTAGACAAGCCTTAAGTGTGGAATATTCAGAATTCAGGTGAAAATCCCAAGGCCTCTTTTGTGAGAAGATGACGATGTTATTATTCCCTGATTTCAATTTCTTCACTGACTGCAGAGGGGCTTGCTGTCCTATGTACACTGAGAAGCATCTGTGCACACAAAGGTACACATCCCTGTAAGTTCAGAAGCAGATCTGGATTTTGGGAAATTCACATTTTCTCAGAATCTAACCAGCTGAAGGATTTGCAGGCACTGACCAGAGGGTTTATTATTGCTTTCTGATATGAGCATCTGCAGTCAGCAATGTACAGGATAATAAAATACAGCTAGAGTGTATGACTGAAGAAAGGAGAAGGCTACAGCTCCCTCATATGGCATGATTCATATCCTTTTTCATGACCATTTTTAACAGTGATAATCCTATTCTAGTATTTCATTAAATTTCTTCACTTTAGTCAGTGAATCTGCAGTGACAATCCTAGGGAAGCTGTACTCTTGTTTGTGCTTTGCCACTCTGTTATGCCATAAGTTAGAGATGTCTGACTGAAGGATCTGGCAGCAGTGTAAGTTACAATTTGAAAATGTAAGGATACAGATCATAAATCAGGCAAAACAGTTTATGATCTTTCAAAACACCACAATCTATCCTGTAACAACTGCTGTCATGAAGTGTCAGCAAGGGTTATGTGGCCCAGTTCAGGACCACCTCAGGAGAAAACCAGAGGCGAACGCTTGGAGACTGGCACTTCTGCCTTGTGAGCTCATCCAATACAGAGGAAAATGAGGTTTGCTTTGTCACTCCAACAGTCCTTGTTTTCAGATCCACCTTCTCCATAACGCTGCTCTTCTCCCTAGTCCCTTCAATGCAGACAGTTGTTATGCTGTCCTTCACAGCATCTGTTTGAATTGCAGTCTACAAAACATCACTACAGGCAATGAAGCTGATAGCAGTATGTGAAGAGGACCATTAAATCATCATTTAAAAAATAATTTTTAACCTACATTATTGGGGTCACTAATTAAAAATCAATTCCTTTCCTGTTGCAAATCTGACAGTAATTCTACCTCCAATGAGTACAGCAAGATTAACAGCATGTCAGGTAAATGCAGCTGGGAAATGACATTTTCATTAGTGATTTATTGAGTGTGAAATTTCCACCATGGTGAAATATTCATGAACAATGCAGGTTAGAATGTCTCCATAAATATCCACATGGCTAATTACTGCTAAGTCCTACACTGGATTAAATGTTCACAAAGCAAGGCATTCACAAGCCATAGAAGAATTATCTAGGACAAGACTTCTGGGAGAAACTAAAAATACACAAAACCCAACAAGTATTGAAGTAACAGGTTTTATGATAATCACAATGTATCCCCTTTCCCACCCCCGCAAATAGCCAAAGAAAGCAAAGCAAAGCAATACAGTCTCTATTGTCTGGACAGTCAGCTAATTATGGTGCCAAGAGTTGATCCTGGCCCTGAAGACCAAGAGGTAGATATGGTACCAAGCTACTTTTTGCCCATGCCCCTTGGGCTGAACACATCTAGAGAACATTTGTTCAAGCACTTGCCCAAGGTCCAGAACCCAAACACCCCCACCTACTCCCTCTCACTGAGCAGCACAGGCCTTGCACGAGGCCATCAGCCTCAGCCCAGCACCTCTCGCTCTGCTCCTGCTCAGCCTAACAAGACACCAGCCATGGCATGGACTGCAATGACCTAAGCTTGTTTTTAGCATACACTGTAATTATTGCTGTTATACTGAATTACAGGACAGCTGAATTGCTGCAGTGCCTACAAAGGCATTGCAGACCCAACAGTCTTGCTGCCATTTCAGTGAACCTCTGCATGAGCAGTAAAGTCAATAGAGTGAGAGCTGGAACAGACCATCTATCTTCTGACTGCTGACTCAAGGTAGAAAAGATACTGACTCTTGGGACCACCAGTAACTGTAGCCTTCACAGGAGCCAAATCAGAGCCTTCACGATTCCAAATCTACAAAGGTGACTTTAAGTGACACCAGCTTCTGATCACTAGGACTTTGGTGGGGTTTTTTTCCATCACAGGTCTGTATTAATGCACGCACACACACACACACACAGAGAGAAAAGGCACTACTCTCTGTGATGGTGGAGGAGGACCCAGAGGAGCATTTGGGATGGGATAGAGACCCCAGTAACTGCTACTGACAGCACAGCTGCAGGGGTCACAGACAAAAACATATTCTGTTGTAACATCAGCATTTGTAAGCAGAAAGACAAATCTGCACTGCTGGTTAAACAAGCTTTTCTTCTTCTTTGTTCCTTTTTAAGTGATGGTACAAACCTTCCAAATGGTAAATTGCTAGTGAAAAAATTTCCCTGTCAGATTTGGTGCTTGGACACCACTTCTGCTCCCAGGCTTGACAGCTCCAATCTAGCATGGCTCTGATAGTGTTCATTACCAGTGGGATGAGCTGCCCAGTTGAACTGGAAAACAAGATCCAGAACTGGAGAAAAATAGGTGGCCAAAGTAGTCTGTGAGGTCTTCTCCAGGATTTGATAGCCCTTGAAGAACAATTGTAATATAAAGACGTTTAGAGAGATGTTTAGATAGTTTGGAAGCTTCAAACTGTTTAAAAACAGATCTATGAAACCAAATTTTACCCAGTTTGGATTAAATAGAAGAAATTAAGGAAACTGTTGAAAATGCAAAAGCAGCAAGTTTAAGTGAATGGAGCCTAGGAAGCCATAATGGCTTTGAAAGCAATTCATTCTGCTCATCGGCAACCTTACAACGAGGTTTCTAAAATCTCTTTCTGAGCTCACTGTTAAAAGCTTCTCTACATATTACTAACGCTGTTGCTGACTATAATGCTAAGTAATGACACAAACATCACTCAAAATCAAATTATCAGATGTACAGACAACATACTCCAGAATTTAATAGTGTGTTAAATGATTGCAGGGAAATGTTTTGTGGAGTCAGTGAAGCAGCAGCAAAAGCTAATTCAATTCTCAAATGAGTAGAAGCGAGAAACCGTTCTTATAAAACAGATATTGTAAAAATACATGCAGGCACACACTGCTGGCTTCTAGAGAGGCAGAAGGAGTTTCTTCCCCTGGCAATAAATGCCGTGGTGACTAACATAGTCCACCTTGAGCCAAAACTGCTCTGTGTGCCTGGAATAACAGTAGCTAAAATTGCTGTATGAGGAACATTGTCTGTTCTAAATACCAGTCGTGATTCAAACTATTTACCATTGATTATGAGCTGATGAACATATGGATGTCAAGTTAAATGGAATTCATCTTAAACTTCTGGAAACTGATTAAAAAAAAGGAAGAGAGCTGAACAAACAGCACCCTGGCACAAGACTTGACTCCCACATAAAGGCTTCACATCACCCTCAATTTGACAAACGTGTATCAAACATCACTTGGCTTTATCAGCCTTGTTCTGGAAGCACATCCCAGGTGAACCACTACCAGGGTAGTCTTGTTAAACTAGAAAGAAATTATTATTTCTAGTTCCTTTAAAGAAGAAATTACAGAAAGTTTCTTATTCACAGAACAAACTAGAAGAACTAAATAAAATGTCAGTGAAGAGCAGGAGTCCCATTAGGCTGTGCCTAACTGCAAAAACTGCAGAACTTTTACCTGTATCATAAACAAAACATTGACTGAGTGGAACTTCCTCTTGTAATTGAGGGATATAAAATGGATTATTTTGGATCTCATTCTATTTCTTTTGGAAATGGGGCTATAACGGTGCTCGAGGTTAAGAAGTATGTAACTGGAAGAACAGGATAAAATGATGAAAGTTTTAATAAAAGACATGCTGAAAAAGATGAGGACATAAATCTTGTAATAAACAGGAAACCATGGTATGGTTGAACTTTATATTTCTTGTGTTCTTTTTTTTATTAATATTTTCTTTACGTTGCTTAGTATGTCCATAAGGCAGAATTCACAGTTGTTGTATACAGGCCATGTATTTCTACTGCAGTGTTTCCAGCCTGCAACACAAATGTGTTTTCTAAACAAATAAAAAATAAAAAAGCTATGAAGTTCCCCACATACACGCTCCTCAGTTCACACAGAGTTGGCTTCTGTGCACACACACACTACACTGGGAGCCGCAGATCACGCTCCTTGTCACGCATTCCTGCGAGCCTGCCGGCCAAACACTCTGTGCCAAATATCTCACCAGCTGCCTGATCTTGGTCCTGGCACTAAATAAGGGAAGCAGCACTCAGAAGTCATGCTGACTTCCCACAGACCTGCAGGGTACTGTGCAGTCCTCTCTGTCCACTCTCTTCTCCCCTCTACTACAGGTGGACCTCAGGCTCAGGTGCATGACAGGAGCAGCACACAGGGCCCCCTGGCAACCAGCACTGCCGTTCCAGCCAGGAAACACTATCATGAGAGGTGACCCCAAATCCCCCTGCTTGTCTGCATTCCTCACAGGAAAACACTGCAGGGCGTCTTGAGAAAGTCTCAAACTGAAGGAACTTTCCTGTGCCTTGTGAAAAAGATGATAGCCCTGGGTCCAGGGCTTTGGTGAGCAAAATGCAAGCACCAATGGAAAGGCATCTCCCACTGTGGTACAGAATTAGAGCATCTCAAATGCTAACCACATTCCCACCCAGCTCAAAGCACAGTAACTGAACCCACTCAGATTTGGAGGAGGGTCCCAGTTCACTTTACTTATTCACTGGATATGATATTTTGCATTAACTGCTTGCTTAGAGAGACTTAATTTTTCTAAAAGTGCTCAAGACAATTAGGGACAACAAACCCTAAGGATTTTTAATTAGATCCTGTCCCTGTCTGGCATATTTGGAAACTGGGAGGAGGAAAACATGCTGGTAATGGTGCACACACTGAATAGTAACACTGTTGAGGGAAGAAAATAGTATATTCATAAGCTTAGGGAAGAGCAAAGGGGGAAAAAAAGACAAATCCCAAAGAGATGGAGCGGGGCTGGCTAGAGAGAACACGGGGTCCCTCTGAAGCCAATGGGAATTTTGCCTTCACTTTACTACAATTAAGATTACCACATTAAATACAAATCAATCTCATATCCAACCTTAAAACACGCTGCTTGATGCACTAAACACAGTTCTACTTTCTATACCTTTCTCACTTTCTTCACACCTTATGACAAACGCAAGACATAAGGTGAACATTGAAAACCAGTGATGAGTGTACCCTGCAGAGGAGGTAGGCTGGTGTGCTGACGTGAATCTGGGTTGTTTGGGGCCTATAAACTCCTGCAGCATTTACACTTTCTAGCACAGCCAGAATCCTTCAAAACTTGGTGTGCCCAGAATGAGATCCCAAGCTCCATGTATTACATTGATTTTATAATTGATTATATTCCCTGGGTCAGTATCTGGAAGCCTGTTAGACATAAATTTTTCAGCTGATTTGTCTCCCTGGACAGCTGCTGCTTACAACCTCAGACTTTCCAATAGATGATGACAGCATGGTGAACAATGGCTCAACCACTGCGATCATTCACTTCCCCCCCTGTGGGTTGCAATCCAAAAGTTTCCTATACTTCTTTCTTTCAATACAGTAAATCATTATTGGGGAAAAAAGCGTCTAGGTTTCAAGTGCTGTGAGCACACTCTGCTGCTCCCCCAGGGTTGTGAGGCAGTGCAGCCACTGCCCTGCTTCCAGCTCAGCTGGTGCCATGCACTGCACGCACACGCAGCACATTATTACCGCTCCTCTCTGCAGAGGTTCGGCCCAAGTCACACCTTCCATTTTCTGTTCAATACGCCCAATACCTTGGTATTTTAAAGTCTGTTGTTTTTTTTTCCAGGCATTTTCTGCTTTCTAACTCTACAAGCAAGCACTCGAAGTCCACTAAAATCAATGGCAGCCTTTTCACTCACTGTGCAATTTCAGAGTTAACCCCATCTGGCAAGACCTGGTTCTCATTCAAAAGTATGGTCATTATAACACTGATTAGAAAGGTACAGTGAGCAGCCATAAACACCAGGGAAAATGGACAGAGGTACAGAAAGGCTGAGCTGGCAGTCAGCAGTGTCGTTAAAGCGGTTACAAAGGGGACGGAGATGTCCTCTTCACATGGAGGAGAAGCAGCGAAGGGCAACAAGAGGGGATTCACCTTGCTACAAGACAGAAATGTTCTACAGGGGAAGCTGCGCTTCCCTAGTTCCTCTGCAAGAGAAGGTGTGGGGCTGGGAGCTCCTTGCAAAGCACAGGCTCATCAGCACGAAGGGGATTTATCTCTGCAAGTCCAAAGGGATCACTTTGTAGCTTTTAATAACTATCCATATCCTAAATGGCTTTAATTCATAACCTCTTCAGAGGTTATTACTTAACCTGAGCTGGAAATTATTTCACTAATTGCTGCTTTCAAAAGTACCACCTTCATATTTACTGGATTTTATGATAAAGGGCTTTAAGTCCATAAACGTTTGCTTTTTGTTCACAGTAGGACAGAGTGCAGTTGTAGTCCTCCAGTGCAGGACGCATTATGCAGTCCTACCAGAGGGCAATCCCTGCTCCAAGGAGTTTACAATTTAAATCTGTGATTGAACACTTGTTCACATGCTTATCTTGAGGGAAGCAGATTGTACTGGAGACTCTAAAGCCATTATTCATCCTATTCATGTATTCAAGAGCATGAATGTACAAGGGCTGCCCCAAAAGTAATGCCTCCTGTTTTATTATATTGGCCCAGGACGTCAGAGGCAGCTGTTGGTGGGATGGCAGCAGAGGCAGAGCCTTCCCACCAACATCCCATTACAGCTGTTGCTGTGTGACAGACAGCAGCAGAGGGGCTCTGACACAATGGTGTCTGACATGGAGGTGTGGATGAAGCAAAGGGGTGGAACTGAATTCCTCCACGCAGAAAAAAATGGCACCCACTGACACTCAAGGACGCTTGCTGAGACTGAACAGTGGCTGTGGCACAGTGAGGCTCTGGTGATGCATTTCAGCAGTGGTGGCAGCGGCAGTGCAGCACCTCCGCTGGTGCAGACTTTTATGAGAGCATCGTGCAGCTCTTCCTTATTGCTGGTGAACATGCACAGCTAATGGTGGTGACTATGTTGAAAAATAGTGTTTTGTAACTGAGAATGTGCTCTACCAAATAGTGTTGTTGTGCTCTTTGGACCTGTTGTGGTATCCATGGAAATAAATACAAGATATTATTTTCAGAGTGACCTAAATATGTTTGTACAACTGGAAGAGGTCACAAGAGCCAAATGACAGCAGATGGACATAAAGAGAGAGAACTGTAACTAATGCAATGAGCAGTGGCTACAGAACAGTAGCTGTTTAGCTCTTGCTGAATACATTATTGGACATATGCTGGGGGCAACAATCAAGGAGAGAACTGAAAAAACCAGTGTTTTGTAAGTTTTTAGGAGAACTTTTCTTCTGCATTATTATGTGAAAGCACATGAAAATGTCTGATAGAGATTGGGTTAATGTTTTAATTTCTAAGAAGTTTTAAGCTACCTTGCACACTGTAGAAACTTTTATAAGTAAAAGGACATATTTCAACAAAGCTTAGAGAAATATTCTAGATGAGAATTACTATATTCAAATCCAAGATTCACAATTCAGAATCACGTTTAATGCCCGTATCTTGTAAAGGGATTCACCATGCAGAGGAAGATATAAATTCCCTGTTTTATGTAGCTTGGCTTTCATGCAGTCCAGGGTCAGACTGATTTAACAAACAGTAGGGTTGGGAATAACAAACCAGGGGAGCTGCAGTGCTGCTGAGGGTGAATGCAATCCCACTCCAGCTGCAGTGTTTGTGGATTATATAGCATCATGAACTGAGCAGGATTCTTTTGCAATGTCATCCATCACTAAAATATATTAGAGAAGTAGAAGTTATGAAACTATGAAACTAAGTTTCTCTCTGCTAAATGATGTTACGGACTGTCAGTTTCCTACAGATGTGTCAGTATTTTAAAGGGATGCTTAACTGTTGTGGCTAAAACAAATGTTGCAGGCAATAGAAATATTAAAAGGCTACAAAGGTTCATTTCTCAGATTGCAGAGGCCACGCAGCTGAGATCCATGTGCACAGGACAGGAATTGTGTTTAGCTTAGAAGCACACCAGAATCAGGGAAAGGGGATAGTTTGTTGGATTTTTTCTCCACTGTACATTTACATTTTAAATTGTATAGTACTTCCCTGTTACCTTATCTCTATGCCTGCATTTTTGATTCCTTATTCCTTTCTTTTTATAGAATCACAGGATGTTTTGGGTTTGAGAAGGGATCTTAAAGATGATCTGGTTCCAAACCCCACCAGATCAGGCTGCCCAGGGCCCCATCCAGACTGGCCCTTAGCACTCCCATGAATGGGCAGCCACAGCTCTTCTGGGCAGCCTGTGCCAGTGGCTCACCACCTGAACCTCTTCCTTATATATATGTAATCTAAATGTGCCCACTTCTAGTTTTTAAGCCATTACCCCTTGTCCTGTCATTACAATCCCTGATTAAGATTCCCTGCTCATCTTTTCTGCAGTTACTGCAAGGCTGCACTGAGATCTTCCCAGAGCCTTCTTCTACCACAGCTGAACTAGCTCTTCACAGGAGAGGTGCTCCACCCCCCTGAGCACCCTCGTGGCCCTTCCTCCATACCCCTCCAACAGCTTCATGTCTCTCTTGGGTCCCAGAGCTGCCTTTCATCCTGCTTGGGGCTTTCTCGCTTTTCAGGGCAGCACAAGGCACTGAGACACTCCACCAGAAAGGAGGTCCTGGTGCAAAGCACTTGTGCAGTCTCTGGCATCTCCCTATTCCATGGTGGCCATTCTCACTTCTCAGCTTCTACATCTGATGCAACACAAGGTCACATTCCATTGAAGAGAAAAAAGGAGGTCTTTCCACCTACCCAGGCTGCAAGCTTATTTTTGAAGACCATTTCCTTCCCAGACAAACTTCTGGGCCCACTTAATATGTATTCTGGGATTTGCAGCTTTTGCTCACATAAAGCCACAGCTGAGTGATGAGCACTGATGGTTAATGGACCCGAGGCAGCATGCTTTGCTTGCTGAAGGTGCCCTGTTCTGCACTGCAGCATCAGGTCAAGCAGCTCTCCCTCCTGCTGCACTGTGCAGCCCTCCTACAATGGGGAGCACAGCGAGATCTGAGATATGCAGCTGCTGTAGCACAAAATACTGCAACAGCAGTGAGGAAAGCTGCTGCAATGTAGTGGTGACAGCTAGGGACAAACAAGAAGAAAGGAGGTCAAAAATACTTTATGGAGAACAATTTCCAACAGTTGGTTAGCAGCTGAAAACAGGCATTAGAGCTGCTAGTCCTTAATGTACTCATAATCAGCTGTGGCTATGCAGTGCAGCTCAAGAGTTGCCAATACAATTTATTTTAAAATATTCTGAATGCCGTGCTAAAAATAATGGAAAACAGAATTACCCAGAAGTGCTCTTTCTAATAATCTTTAAAACACATTCACACTGAACACCTTATTTTTAAACTTTTGGAAAACACATTCAAGCAATAGATTCTGTGCAGCAGGGAGGTATTAATTTAGCACTTTAGTGTGAGACTGGTTTTGCTCAGTTAACTTTAGGCTATTGCTGTTTTATTGTGCAAATAAATTAGTCAGATCCTATTAATTACATATCTTTATTTGGTTTTACATCTTTTGTGGAGAGCACTGAGGGTGAACAGAGGCAGCTGAGGCTCACAAATGATGTCAGCTGTTTGACGCATCAGAACACTCAACTCTATCCTGATCTACTCTTTTTTCCATACCAGAGCATTCTAGAAATGAAAGAAAACATCAAGCCAGCAATGAGATCCAATCCCATGCCTGCACATCCCCAGCACTATTGCAGCAGTTCGAGGAGTCACAGTGATGCTTAAGGTGTGGGGCTGACATGGCCTTAGGGGACAAGAGCAGACACAAAGCATTGCTCTCTGGTCCTCTCCTGGGATTCTCTTCCCATTTTGTTTTTCCCTTATTTCTGTGCTGTTTTGAATTCTAAATGAAGCCAGGGTCTGGCATATGTGAACACGTGAAGCCCTGGCTTTAAGGAAGGTTGAACCCTCATTCTGTACTTAGGGCCAAAGTTCTGCCCAAAACCTCTGACTTTCTCAGTATGCTAAGGAGCAGAGCAACAAAACCTTTTGATAATCTTTGTATGCAAATAAGAAAGGGCTTAGTATCTCCCACAGCTGGAGCAGCACGTAACAGCAGATAGGGAGAATACAGATAACGAAAAATCTGTCTGAAAATGTAGAGCCTTCTGTGGAGTCAGCTCAAGCTGACATCCATAGGATGCTTTCCATCTGTTCCACTGGACACTGAATCTTCTAACACCTGGCAGCATTTCACAGGTCATACTGCCAGAAGGGAGTAGTAAAAACATGTGTTCAGAACTGTATTCTTCTAATCTTAAAAGCTGGGAATTGCTTAAATATGAAGAATATATTTTTTGATGTATCAGTGGAAGAAAAATCAAATTAGGAAAACCTTCTGAATTTGGAGAATTTTGAGCTCTAAATTGAAGCCTTAAGTATATCACTTTACCTGCTTTAACCCCCAAGCAAGAAAGCCTTCCCCTCTACAAACCCTGGGCTGCAGCAGCTGCTAAATCCCTCTCCTCTAACAGCTTCCACCACTAGAGCGAAGTTATTGTTCTTAAGTGCTGCTCAGCACTTAGCAAAACTAAAAATTAATGGTTTATAGTTTTCATTTGTACTTCCATTAGAAACAGGAAAAGCAACCAAGTAAATACCCAATTACTGCTGTGCATGGCTTTCTCAGGCTTTGCTATGGGATGGCCCAGGCAGCACCTTCTGCATTTTTCAAAGAAAACACAACAGCTCTTCCCAGCACCAAACCTGCCATCACCTCTTTCCATCTCGGCTGTCCTGAATTTTAAAGGCAACATTTTTTTTTTCTGAAAAGTTTATTTCTTCTGTTTATAGGAAATTATAAACCATTTTATACACCCATATTTTCCTGAAGTTACAAAAGCTAACAGAGAACCTTTCTGATGCTTCTCCACAGCTTAATTTAGTAATAATGAAAAGTATTTATATTAATGGCAGATTTTCTTCATATAACGGAAGCTGAAACCAGTGCTGATCAGAAGACTTGGTCCCACTGTCCCACAAGCAATTGGGATTAGGACAGGAACACTACTTGTTTGAAGGGAAATGTCCAGGCTTTCTCCAGCAGCATGCTGGAAGCAATCATTCATGCCTGAGACGTCTCCATGCTTGCGTGACAGGGGCTGGGCACAGCCAGTTACTTCCAGTTGACATTTTGCTATTGTTTTATGTAAGAGACCAAGTTGGGAAAAGCAGTGCAGGCAGGTGACACACTTCGTGCATCTGAGAAAGATTTTAACAGCTTTTTCACTTCATACAATTGCTCATGGATATCAGACAGGTAAAGAGATCATTTCGGTCATTTCTGATGTGGATGACAGCACTTATATCAAAGCAGATGAAAATTTCATAGGAGCATTATGGTGGAATTAAACACCAACACTCCATTCAAAGGAAAATGCTGTTTAAACACCTGCCCCCTACCACTCACACAGTGCTTGGCCACAGGGGCTCTCTCCCAACCAGGACCTTGTGTGTCACACAGCACTGCCTACAGCAGCTCCCGAGGGGCAGCCCGAGCTCCATGCACCAGCCAGGATGGAACAGGAGCAGCTGCTGCTGCAATGGGACTGAGAAACGCTGTCTCAAAATGGATTTGGTTTCAGCTCCTAACCTGGAAGATCTGTTCAGGTAACCTTAACATTTTGGTGAGGCTGCATTTGAACCCTGTCAAGAAAAAAATCCCTAACTGATGTATAACAAAATACAAAATCTTATGCAAAATTTGCTACCTTGAATCAAGAGGGGTAAGAGATGTGAGCCTTAGATGACAAGTCAGCTGTGCTGTTCTGCCTTCCTCCAAAGCAACCAAAATAATCCTACGTAACTCTGAGCAACCTTTTATATATTTTTACCCCCAGTGACATCGAATTGCCAGCAATGCCAGAACACAACACTGATGTTTAGAAGGCCATAGCCATGCAGGAGCTGCTGCAGCTCCTTCAGCATCACAGAGAGGCCGGGTGCCTCCTGTTCCAAGAGTCCTCTCAAGCCACCCCTAAGCCCAGCAGAAGTTCCCAGCACCTTACCCAGCGTAAGATCTAAAGGGAGTAGGAACAAAACCAGAAAGCACAGGTTAAAAATATGAAGGGAGGAGGTTTCTGAGCCAAACTGCCTTTATTTGTCTCAGTATTGCTCAGGTTCTGACAGCCACAAAAACACAGCAGAAACAATGCATTCAGGCTGAAATTTTCACCTTTAAAAAGCAGCAAAGGCCTTCTGTACAAATATTGATTTCTGTAAACAGATTTCTATTAACTGCTTCAAAAAGTCATTTTACACCAAATGTGCTGCATTAACTCCAAATATCATTTGTCACATCGGACAATACCAGTGCTCATATTGACTTTTTCCCAGCTGCTCCCTGTAACCACAGAGCTTGTCTTATTTAAGTGCTGCTCCCACCTTTACAGCACAGACAGGCAGAGATGTGCATAAAAATGGACCTCACTTTATTTCCATTATAAGGATACACTTTGCAGGGAGAAAAAATTTAAAACACAGCAGGGTGATATTATTGTGCTTACTGTGAAATAACCAAAACAAATATTCAGAAATTTCTGTTTTCAAAACTTCAGTAATTACATCAAGTAGAGATAATTATTATGCAAACAACATTCCTATCTGAGTACTAAGCAGATCTTGATGCAAACACTTCGGAATGTACTCAGAAATGTGGGCACGTGCACAATGTTTGGCTGTGAGAAGTCTCCTCATACATTACATGTGTGCCTGGGAGCTCTATTTGGGGGCCAAACCAAACATGGAGCACAGGAGAAGTGACTCCAGTGTCACCGTGTGGCTGTATAACAAAGAAGAAAAAACCTGCCTCAGGTGTGGCTTTGAAGTGGCTATGGAGGTACCACGTAACAGAGAAGGGTCCCCTTCAACATACTGTCATCAGAAGTTAATGGGTTGCAAAGAATGGAACTTAATAAGGAAAATGAGTTCCATAATGCCAACAGTTGGTTAAAAAAGCCCCAAACTATTTCACTTGTGATGACACTAAAGTAAAGGTAAATCATTCTGTGCATTAGGCAGTATCATTTCAATATGTTGGGAGGGAAGGATTATTTTAACAAACTAATAAAGTGATGCAGATGATACAATTAGGTCAATAAAGTCAGAAAGATTGAGTTTAATTATCCTATCCAATACTGCATACTGTGCAACCAAGTGTGTTAATTGAAAACTTTCAGCTATATGATTCCAGGATGTTAAAAACAACAAAATAACATGTACTTGGATGCTAATAATGGCACTGTAAATAGACATAAATTTTAGCAATCAAGGCCACTGGAGTACAGTGGTCATTAAATGCATAATAAAAACAACTCAACAGTGTGGGTGCAGAAAGCAAATGAGAGATGCCGGACACTTTGCAGGAGCTGCTTAGGAAAACTCAGATAAAGGCTTGCAGCACTGAACTTAGAAGTCACAGTGGTCTTGGTCTGTATTTTCTATTACAGAGAAGCCTCCTTTCTCTATTTCTCTCATTCTTAAACTTAGTCCCTGCACTACCTTGCAAACTTTGAGATTTTACAAACTCTGTTGCACAATCTTTTCCTCTCTTGCAAACTGTCTGAAGCACCAAAAGTCACTCATTCACAGTCAATCCAAATTCCAGAGACAAATTTATCAAATTTAAGGTTTTTCCTCATAGTGCAGAGCTCAAAAATTATGCATTAGGAAGGAAGAACAGTTCTGTCATGCAAAATTGTAATTGATTTAGATACTATCTAAAATATAAGGATCTGATGTGAGATCTAGTACATCCAAATGTTAGATGATACTTGCACAGAACACAGAGATAAAAGCTTAGACATATATTCCTCAAACATGAAGAAACTCAGTTATCTTCTGATTCAGAAAAAATCCATTACTTACAGTGTGATCTACAACATATTAAACTAAAATATCGTACTATATTGTTATACAGTCCTATTGCCTAAATATAATTTCTAGTTCTTGAAAATTTTCACTATGAAAAAGAGTGTCACGTTATCAGCACAGTTATCATACTTGGCACTCCACTCTCCTGCACTCATTTCTTCCCACATTTGCAAGGCACCAAGGATGTTACTCAGAATTAAATACAAGAAAGCTTTGCTTCACCCTATAGAACACACTGGTAATAGAAAATGGGAGAGTGCAACTACCACAAAGACTTGTAAAGGAAAACCAGGACAGTTTCATTTACTATAATCCCTTTTAAACGGACTTTTGAATTCTCAATTCAGCTGTCATTGGCTTTCCTGGCTTATTCAAAGTCTGTCACAAAGAAGTTATAAAGGAAATGAAATGCAATCAACTTTCTGGTACCTAGATGGAGGGAAGAGGTATGCAATACTGCACTGAGAAAGGCTGTAAGTCTTACTTTTAACATGAACACCTCAGTGTTTGAGCTATCAAGTTCAATGGTGTGAATATTACATCACTCCCAAGAAGTTAACAAGCCTGTTTCCTCAAAATTGTACATATATTTGGATATTTAGAACAGGCATTTTCTCAGTGCTTGTCACTAGCAGTGACCAGACAGACACGGGTACAACCAACAACCCATTAGCAGTCTCTCAAAGGGTACAGGGTAAATATTTTGTACCTGTACAACATATTTACTGCAAGAAGTCTTTCACAGTGAGTGTGCAGGCTTGGAAATACCAAAACGTGATATTCAGAGTTAAGCAGAATAAACTGAGCATTTCACATCGATGACACCACCTGCTCTTCCACATGGAGAATGCACAGCCAAAGTGCATGGGTATGGGGTCCAGCCTGGCCTGACTGCAGCTGGAAAGGGCCCTGCATTGTTCCTCCTGGGGTAAGGACTCCTGAGGCCAACACCTTGAGGGAGAGCCAGTGAGATCATCAGGAAAATGGCACAGCCTTGGTAAGAAGATTCAGGAGTGGCTAAAAGCACCCAGCAGCCTATTACAAGATAAAACTCCGTATTTAGAATGGAGAAACTTTAACAATACAGAAATTAGTTTTTCTTTAACTCATTACTGAAGTAAAATATTTGGCACACATAAGGAAACAACAACCAAATTAAGATTGATATATTACTCAAATATATGTAGCACAAGAGGGTCACAGAAACCTCTGAAACCTTTCTCACTACCTTGAAGTGTTCAACACCATTCAAGAGCACCTGGGTTCCCTAAAAGCAAAGGGAGGAGCACATTAATAGAGTAAGGCTTTCAAGAATTTTGATTCTTGCCAATTCACTTTACAGGAAAATAAATGTCAGAAATTTATTATGGACATGCAGCATTTTAGGTTAGTTAGAAAAGACTGAAAAGATCTTTCCTAAGTTATTTTGATACCAACATATCTTTTTAGTTTGAGAGGAGCAGACAGGGCTTCTTTAGTGAAGGTGAATATGACAGTGCAGAAGGTAAGCTAAAAAGACACATGTCCAGAAAAAACAAAACAAAACAAAACACAAAAACCCTAATAAAACATTTGAGATTTGAATGGGATAGGTTGTAGGCTGAGCATGTAGATTTTTGAGGCAGAAAATCTTGCTCTAAGTCCTAGAACAAAGATTTCCTCTTTGTCCCATAAGGAGTGATATGCATCCACCCAGCTTCAGTCACCCAAAACAGTGTCCATCCACAGCACCCACTAACCCCTAGGGGAGTGCCCAAAGAGCAATGTGCTGACAGCTGCAATAGTTAGGCTACTGATACAACAGTTATCCCAGTAGTGAAGAGGAAGGTCTGAAGGAAAAAGGTTATGCATATACTGCATAATTATCTTGCGTGCTCCACAGATCAGCTCTGCGCAAATCTCTTGTCCCCTCATCTTTCTGAGATATTGGCAGGGGAATTGCCAGACTGATCTTTACGTGCTTCCTTCTCTCAAGGAGGTGTTCACGTGGGGGATGGAGGTGGAGGCACTGTCACAGCCTTGGAGCCAGCACAGAGAGCACTGCCCGGCTGGGTATGGGCGCAGGGCAGTAGCCTTGGTGAGACTGTGTCAAAGGCAGGCAGGGGGTGTTATCTCCAAAGCTATTAAATTAGAACACAAAATCCTAAGCAAGAACAACATAAGTCTTCAAACACAAAACACAAATCTTCTGATTGGAAAACAAATCCTGTCTCCCACGCCGCCCGCTGTGTCCTTGTGAAATCGTCCTTCCTCCAGCCTGGCTGTCTAGCACGCCTGCCACAGCTCTGAGGCTCCACTGCTCTTGCAGTCCCCGCAGACCCTGGCAGCCTGGCAAGAAGCCAGTCCTGACATTGCCACCTGTACCCCCAGCTCTGCTGCTGGGTCTGCCCCCAGCACTCGCCCTATACGAGTCCCTGTGAGTCCCTCCACCCCAGCCCTACGCCCCAAACCAACAGACAGATCAGTCACAGCATCCAAAGTGCTCATCCTTGGAAAACTGAGAACGAAGGAGCTAGAGAAAATGGGCAAGAGGCAGCAGGTATGAGCTGAAGGGAAGGTTTCACCGTGGTACAAGACAGGAAATGTTTTACAGTGAGGACAATCACTGAATAACATCCCCAGGGATAAGGTGCAGTTCCCATCACAAAAGGCTTTTATAAGATGCAACTGGATGAAGTGCTGGATGATCTCATGAAGTGAATATATTTCCCAGGAAAAAGCTAAGCTTTTCTTCGTCAAATTTTGTCCTAGGAGCCAGCAGAAATTCAATACCATTTTGCCTTTTATCTGTCATTTTCACTGGAAGGTTTTATTAGCTCAATTAGCAGAGCTATCCATACTGAAATTTCTCTTTCTGTTATTACTTTACAGCTCTTCAGCGTAAAATTCAGCAGGCAGAAAGACTTCGAGATTAAATTTATGGCAAGCTTGAGAATTCTTCAGTCTTTACTTCTAACATTTTAGGATACACTAAATAGTATATCAAGGTCCTTATTCCATGTGAACAGCTCGAAGTGAAAGATTTATACAGATCTTGTCCACACAGTGGGGCAGCTGTAGGTCAGTTCATCTCTGAGCTGACCTGATGATTCCTCTCCTTCTCTATCCATGTTGCAGAAACTGATCTTGGCAAGCACTGAGACAGATGCATGGGCATAGAAAGCATCATGTGAGGACTCAGGAGCTGCATGTCTCAGCACATGGGCACAGGCACAGCATTATGGAAACAGTCAGTGTTCAGTGTACACAATGCATGTATACTACTTCTGCTTTGCTGCAACAATGTCATCTCATGGAACAAGGAAGCCTTTCAGTGTTTCTATCATTACTGCTCTATTAACACACATTACCTTTTATTCTGCCTGAAATAACATTGATTTATACCTTTCCTTAAGGGCAGTATTAAGGTGGAAGTGAACTATTCACTCTCAGCATCTGAGAAGGAGTAAATGTTCCCTTTCCTCCCTGGGTTGGGAGGGACCCTGCCCACCACAGCTCCAGGCTCAGACAGCAGGCCACCACAGAGGCTGCCTGCATGGCCTGGGCACACAGCAGCAGTGAGGACCGTGTCCCTGAGGTTTTCAGAAGCTGTTCTTTGTGACTGCAGAAACTGAGCACTGATGACCTTCCCTGTACTCTCCTGCAATGCCAGTGGCTGTCAGAGAGCAATCAGGTAGGAAAGGACAGCAGCTGCTTTTCAGTCTCCCCTTTCTTCCAAATCCATCATTTATATCCTTGTATTCTGTTTCCCCAAAGCCTCCAAGACAGGAGGATGAGGGATGTGACTTAACACTCCCTGTCTTGGTGCAACCCCACAAACACAGCTCCTCAAAGCACCACACTTCAAGGGAGTGCTTCAGAAGAACTGCAGACACAGCCAATGGGGTTGTTCAGCGTGTCCCAAAGTGTCAAAATATTAATGAAGGAAAAAAAAGAGATAATTTAGATGAATCAAATTGGCCTTTGCTAAATACACACAACACTTCTGCATAAAACAATGCAAGTAGAAGGGAAGTATTTAGTACCAAGTGTCTATTTTCAGCATTTTTTACCATTACAGAACAGTGCTCATCAGCAGGACCTGTGAACTTGCAAATGCACTGTATACACAAATGCTAACTTCCAACAGTGAGGTCTAAATGCAATAGGTATTCATTTTATATCTATATTTAAGAAATTACAGTGCAAAAGAACAGTCAAGAGGACCTCTATTTATCTGAGGTCTAATAATTATGCATTGTAGGACTGACCCATCAGTGTTGTTTCTGTAAAGTGTGAATCATCTCTCACACCTTAAATCAGCAAATTACTGTATCATTACTCTTGTGTTTGTCATTCTGAGCCCTTCATCTTAGACAGCAGAGGAAGTATTTCTTTCTTTGACAGTGGCAGATAATGAATGTATTCTCATAAAAGCATTTTGCAAGGGTCAGTATGTCACCTGTTATAGAGGGTTTTCTGCACATGGCAAATAGAGAACGTGCTCACGCTGCTACTGAGTCATAGCCACTCCAGGAAACGACTCTGGTTCCTCTATATACAGTGTGAAAGAGACAGCAGGAAAGTGATCAGGTCAGTACCTAGCATGGACCAACAAAATTTTTGTACAACAACACAAAAATTGTTAATGCGATACAGCACTGGAAGACATCATGTTTCTCTGCATCTCACATTACCACCCCCTGCACTGTACCAGTATGGAGAGGTCTTCATTTCCTTAGAAAGATCAATCCATGATTTGTACTGCATTATGCTAGCAGTGCTGTCTTCTGCAGGTTGGTCACAGCTTTATTTGAAAACCAGGTATACAGCCCTATACAATAAACAGAAATACCAGTCCTCTGTGCAGCAGTCTCTTTCATTTTCTACTATCATATCATATCTCTAATTAAACTGCAATTCTGACTCGAAATCTGATTGGTCATGTTTCAATTCTCAATTTACAGATTTTCCTCTCAAGTACCTCTACTTTCGGAGCTGATTTTTTAACCACATTTCAGAAGTCATTTAATTTTTCCAGCAATTAATAATGTATTATTCCTTTCAAGAAATGGGCTTAAAAAGAGAATAACTTCAAAGACCTTTAGCTTTGAAAAGCTGAAGGAATGATGAGAATGCAGACAGAGCCCCACTTCTAACCCAAAACTACGCACACGAGCTGATAAACTCTGTGTTGGCAAAAGAAAACAATTCAGAAGAACAGACATTAGTGAATAAAGCAGGCTGAGAGAATTGATTAGTTCTATTGACTCAGAGCAGCACTATGTGCATTTCATATTCTTCCAGAAAGAAGACTTCTTGGGTTGGAACTCCTATGTGTAGAATATCATTACCTTCAGAAACAACGTTTGCCCATGCACAGAGCTGCCATCTCCATCTGCAAACACTATGAAAAGCTTTCCAAGCAGAAGCTTGCATCAGCTGAGATCACAGATCTGAACAGCTTTTTCTGATGTAAAAAACTATTGACTTTGCATGCAATCTGTTACCAAAGCTTGCTGAAAATAAAAGACTGATTTACAAGAGAACAGGTACTTCCATGGCACAGTTGTGCCTCCCTTCAGCCAGTGATAATGGATAGGGGGGCAAAATGCACACCTCCAGAACATTTAATAGCTCTTGGCAAATTCTTCTGATACACACATTCTGCAGACACCACCACCACGTGCACAATGACCAGCTGATCTTCAGAGCCAAGAGACCAATGTTTAATCCAACAAGTTTGAAGAAACAGAAATGAAACAATAGCATCAATCGTCAACTGAATCTCTCTTGCTGTGAGTAAAAATCAATGATAATCCTGTCTCTAACTTCTTCGGTTGTGTTCTATAGATATATTACAAAGACTCTGAAAGCTAATGGAGCCTGGAATATGAGCTTCATCCTTAAAATGATATGGAACATAATTACACATGATGTTCTTCTGCTGTGATACAAATTTGCAGGACAAGTCTGACTTCTGTAAAATTGCTTATTTGACATGAGTGTCTGTGTAGCTGAAATCACACTGAGCTTTCAGCTTGTCAAATATTTTTGGCTTTCCACCTGTGAAACATTAGAACTGAAATGACTTTCTCACATCAAATTGATCCAAGTAAGATGTCTCTTCTCATCTTCTTGGCCTCTCTATCACTTCCAGCCATGCACAGGGGCTGAATGCACTGGGACCTGCACTGTCATCCTGAGGGGTAACTGCACCATCAGCACACCAAATCCTGAACACAGAGAACCAGGTTTCTCAGCACTTCCCATGTAGCAGAGGAAATCTCATCATACATGGGCAGCATTTACCCAATTTAAAGGTAAAGAGTGAGAAAGGAACTGAGGTCTGGGGCATAACTTCGCCTCTTGCACATACATAAACTGTATGTCACCTCCCTGTGCACAACATCCTCTCTCACAAACTCCACCTTCATCAAATGGGTGATCATTTGTATTCACATGGCAGAGAGCCTGCAAGAGAACAGCAGTGGGCCAAAGCTTGTGGCAGTTGGAGAAGCATCCTTATCCAGCCATCAGCTCTTTCTCACCAAGGAACTTGCCTCAGGAGTGCAGTTCTCACAAAATCAATCTGAAGATCAAACAAACTGGCACCTGTAGTCAAAGATCAGCATATCCTCAGCACCCAGGATGACTTTTTAGGGCTTTTTCTTCCCCTAGCAACAAATATTACAGCCAGGAGGCTCCGAGCACTGCTATATGAGCACACCACACCATCCAAATGACCAAGTTTGAACATTCTAAACGCTTATTTCAATGCGCTGCTATGTTGGTAAGGGCTTTCCAGTTTAAATTAAAACAGGGACAAAATGAATAAAGACGATTCTGAATTCATAAAGAAGAATTTAGTTGGATAAAGGGAACAATTTCAGAGCAAGCAAACCTCTAACAATAGCTAAGAGTCAGCTATATAGCAGCAAAAACAAACCCAGTACCAGAAAATCAGTGGAAACTAGCTTTAAAAAAGACAGTGCAAAAAGAAGATTGAAAAAGGTGAAAACCAATAGCAATGAAGGTGAAAACCAATAGCAATGAAGGTGAAAATGAAAGCCACATACTCTGTCTTTTCATGCACATAACTCACTGCACAGAAAATAGATTATCTCCTACCACTGGAATGGCTCAGTGCCTCGAGGAAATGCAAAACAATTACTGTTTCTGAATAAAAAAGACCACAGGACATGAGGAGAAACACTCTTCCAACAACAAAAATTAAAAAGAAGAACAAGCGGGATAGCCTTACTGCATACAAATGAAAACACGCAGGAAAAGGACGTCAAATTGATAGTGAGAAAGACAAACACAGCCAAGCAGACCTGCAGTGAAGCAGGGCAGCATTAAGACTTATGGATCCAGGTTCTCACAAGAACAATGCAAGCATTATTCTGAGTGAAAATCCTGCCCACTCGAGCAAGCAGCCCCTGCAAAAAGCCAAGGAATGTCTTATTAAGCTGTACCTGTGCCTTGTACAAAAGAAATGAGTTTCATAATGCATGGCAACAAAGGAAAGGTTGATCCTGATTTTTCATTGTTATTATAAATTTGGAACTATTTCACAGAAGCCACTGAAATTATTGTACAGAGACAAAGACTCGGCAGATGTAAAATATTGTTTAGGTTCAGGAGGAAATGTAGACTCCCTATTCTTAATTCTCCTACAGCAGAAGGCCTTTTGTTATTGGCATAAGGAAGGAAAATACAAACAGCAAATCAATTTTGCCCATTTTTCAAGTTATGATTAACGTAAAGCAATTTCCACATATTTTTTTCATTCCATCACTGTTTTGGTGTTTATAGCACTTCCAACACTGAAATAACATCATGGGATGAATAATTTAAGGACAAAATGACACATGAATGGCACTACAAACTTTGCTTCTCGAGCAGGAAAGCTGACATCCCTCAGAAGACAGCTGAGTCACCTAGTGTATAAATAATCCTGTCAAGAGAATAACTTTGACTCATTGCAAAATCACACGACCAAGTCAGGAAGGTGGGGAACACAGCGGACATTACAAGTGCACTAGCTGCTCCCTTTCCCTGTGCTGTCTCAAACACCATCACCTCTGTCAAGCAGCATAACTATGCATGAAAACGGATGTGGTGTTCCCAGCAGCAGACATCAGGTTTTCTGATAATCCGTTAAATCTGTCATGATTTGCAAACCATTGTTGTCATAATAGTTCACTTGGCCTTCCATGCACCACTTAGAAACAGCATTATGAAATGGCTGAATGGAGTTGCATACAAACCTGGTGAGGAGAAGCAGTGGGAAACACCCCAGCCAGTAGGCTCTGTGGCTACACAGAGATGACTTGGACTACCTTATCTGAAGGAACCAACTGTCATCCTCAGCTCTCTGTTCTTGTTCTGGAAATCATGACACATTATGTAGTGATGGCACACAATACCTGGAAACACTGAAGGTTCACTCTTCATCTGTAATGCAATCTGTGAACACCTTTACAGGCTTTGATGGTTCCTTTAATCAGCAGAAATAAGTGTGAAGAGGGATATAGTTAATGGACAAATATTTTCATATTCCTTACTCTGAGCCTGCCAATGTAAAAATGCACACAGATGTGTGCACAAATGTACACGATACCAACCTTCTCTCAAACTGTCTTATCCTTTTTCATCTTCTATTTTTGGAACATGTAATGCTCAGCTCACTGCAAAGTATGTTTCTGAAAACGCCCACTCTTGCAGAGGAAAAAGAAAAAAAAAGAAAGAGAAAGAGAGAAAGAGAGAGAGAGAGAGAGAGAGAGAGAGAGAGAGAGAGAGAGAGAGAGAGAGAGAGAGAGAGAGAGAGAGAGAGAGAGAGAGAGAGAGAGAGAGAGAGAGAGAGAGAGAGAGAGAGAGAGAGAGAGAGAGAGAGAGAGAGAGAGAGAGAGAGAGAGAGAGAGAGAGAGAGAGAGAGAGAGAGAGAGAGAGAGAGAGAGAGAAAGAGAGAAAGAAAGAAAGAAAACCTCCAGACTAAGAATAATCCACATTTCCCTGTGGGAGTGATGTGAAGAGAGATTATATCTCTCCTTCTTATGATGAGTATAGTAGCAATATTCATTTATTTTACACATTTTTATTTTCTTTTGCCTTTTCAATGGCTTTTGACAGAGGCACCAGGAAAGGTCAAGTTATCTGCTGAGTAATGAAACCCTCCTATCTCAAAAACAAAAGAACTTCTTCTGGGTAACAATGGTTATTATTCTTCCTTCACCATCAGCTTCACCTTCCTCTATCCTCCCCATCCATATACCAGAAGTATTCTCAATTTTTCACTCCCTTTTACATTCTCACAATTCTTGGATTCGGATAAAGAATAGAATAAGGGATACAGAAAAAAATAAAGAAAAAACACACTGATGTTTTCTTTCTATTTTGTAAAGAAACTGTAGAGAAAAAAATAGTTTAATATTATCAAAAAAAAAATGCCATCGTATTATCATTACAGCAAGTGATTTTAAGGATGGAAATGAAGATTAACTTCCCTAGCAGATGTTACAAAGTATTGTAATGTGTTGATATTCCAAACAGAGTAAATAGAAGGAATGAGCTGGCAGAGCTGCTCTCTCAGCAATGGGCTGAGAGATCATTTGCAGCTGTGATGCCACTGGGCATTCATGATTTCTGCATTACATCCTTCTGAAGAGCATGCTGGCTGGGAGCACAGTATTGTCTTTCACATTTATCTCCCTTTCTGAGAAGCCAGTCTCGTCTGTGAATACAAATGAGGGGGTATGATGAAAATAAGTTTGTCTGGCATTGTGAGTCAACTGTGAATGACTAACAATCAATGAATAAGCCAGTGGGTGTTTGATTACATGGCATATATGTTAGCTTTTTGATGGCTAACCTCTTAAAGCATATTTCCATTCCCTTGGCTCCCTAGGAGAGAATAAACTTTTCAAGGTAGCACTGTCTGTCTCAGCATCTGTTTGCATGGTGCCCAAGAAATACAATCAGCACTCTCCAATTGGCTCCTAATGTGAAACTGAACACTCATTTCCTTTCATTACCACACAACAAATAGTTAGTGTTTATTCTTCTACTCTCTTGGTAGGTAGAAGGCTCATTGATTGGATCCCTGTTAGTGGCTTAGCTTTGACAGAAGAATCGTCTTGCTGGATAAGAGAGAAGCAGGAAACTCTTCCCTCAGCAGTTGCATTCTTATTTACATTCTCTTCCACAAATAATTTCAGCTGGATACTTTTTTTCTCTTAAAGAGATGCTTGATGAAGGCAAGTGAGATCCTTGAAGAGTGCTTCAGCTGTGAAGGGCGCTGTCTTCACCTTGTAACATTGAGGACACCTTCCTGAGTTAGCAACCATCCAGATCCTAAACTGAAGAACCACTCTTTAAAATGAGATACTGTTTGGAAAAGTCTCTGTGGTGTTTCCTCTTAACATCTCTTTAAAGGAAGCATTCTCAGGCTGGCTGTCTGGCTCTCAGAAGCACCTATGCTATCTACTGCTCTTTGGCACATGATATAGTTACTGCAGTGAAGGTAACATACTTCCTGCTGCTTCTTCAAAAAGCAGAATACAGAGTAACTTCCAGATGTGTCAGTAAGAAGATCTATCTACTTCCTTAGAAAAGTATCTAATTTAAGGGCCACATGAGAAGCAAATTAAGAGTTAATCCAGTTAGAAACATCAAGTCCCCAAGCACCCAGGCTACAGTAAGTGAAATGTTCAGCTCTGATGGGAGCTGCCACAAGCCAGCACCCAGACAGCTGAGCTCCAGAGCCCATGCTGCTCCCATCCAGGAGGGAAATGGTCAGACCTGTCCTGCTGGAAGTGGAGCTGCAAGAGACTCTGCTTCCTTTGCCAGGGCCATCTGCAAGTCCTCTGGCCCCCCACCTGTCCTGCTCCTGCCTCCACTTTTTAATGCTAATTACCACGCCATTGTACTTTTTGTTTTGTTCTGTTTTGTAATTGTATTATGTATGTATTACTCAATACACTGGAGTTAATATGGAGCTAAGTATATAATGAAACTTAGTTCAGTGAACTTTGCCTCCTTTGCCTATTTACTGCCTTTTTATATGTACACTGAGAATTTTAAACTCTTGAGGAGTTATTCAGTAACTTTCCACAGTTTCATGTTATCATTTTTATCAGTACATTCACATTCTATTGCAGAAATGGTAACCTGTATCTCTTGCTTGAAAGTCACCAAATCCTTCAGGGAGGGTTTTGAAAGGGAGTTTTAATGATTTGTTTGAGTATTATAGCATAATTCCTACTTCCAAAAGAAAACGCAAAGGCGGGGATGACTGAAAAAGTGAATACAGACATTCCAAATGCAATCACTGCAAATTCTCATTGTAACTGAAATGAATTGTTGTTTACCATTATGTTAGCCATACCTCAACAATTTGAACCCAAGCTCCTGTACTGCAACATGCACACATTACTGTGTACCATCACGGCAGCACTGGAACTTACATGCACTCAGCAGCAGAAGAAACAGCACCAGCAACACACACAGCATCCCAAGCAGCAGGTGAGCACTGCTTTTGGTATTTAAAATAAAGGTACTAGTTCATCAAGGTAATACCTAAACAGAATGGTTCCTTGAACTAAGGTTTAATAACAAGTACTGACTCAGATACTTGTTGCCTGGATGGGCAGTTCCCATACAATGGGCACCTGCTCTACTGAAATGACTGTGGGCCCAGTAATCTGTTTCATTCTGCAGTCAAACCTGAATGGGCCCAGATGACTGAAAGAAGTACAATTGCATCCCATCACAGCTCTTCAGACCTAACTTTGTACTTTGCTACTTTCACCTTGCAGTTCATTTTATTTCTTTTATTTCAATAAAAAGGAAGTTGGGACCTACAAAAACATCCGCATTTTCCAAACAGGAGCATTCCAATGAATCTATTGTAGATTTCAAACTCTTCATCTTTTCCTTGCCTCTTGTGATAAGACTCAGTACCAAAAACATTTTCTCTCAAGGGAATACCCCATACAAAGTAGGCAAGGGAAGTTTATTTCATGTTTTAAAATTAGAAATGCATTATTTATGGGATTGTTAATTATACATTTTGGATTTATAACCTAGATTTGAAGAAAAGCACAATATTTGAACATACATAATTGGTATCATACTGTACAATCTCTCTTTCTTATTAAACACAGAGCCCATTTCCTCCTTGTATGAATATTTCATTCTGAGTATGTGCTCCAGCTACTAGACAATTTCTTCTCTTCCATTTCAGTCCTTGTTTTGAATGAGGGCAACTCAGACATGAGAATTTTCCACTGATGTAATCTAGTTCTACTCCTCAAGCAAAATAAATTTGAAGTGCAATGTCTGAAAGAGAAACCTTCCCCTTTAAACTCCAAGATCCATGGTCTCAGGGAACTTCATGCTGCTTGATGCTTGACTGTGTGCTGGCTGCAGGCTTCACAGACCCACACAAGCTTCCTGTGCTACATACATGGTTTAGGAGTGGGAGATTACACCCCTACTCCTTCGTCTTCCTGTACTTCCTCTCTCCATTTGTAAAGCAGGGAAACCATCCCACGCAGCTATAACATGGTCAAACCAAGGCAGTGCAGTCATGGGACACCAAAGAGTGGAGGTAACAACAGAAATGTTTGTGACCAGCTGCTATACGTAGCTGGGAGCAAAGAATCTGATATTCTGTTATTATTTTAGTTTTAATTTCTCCAGGTTTATCTATGTCATTTAACAGAAAAAGTTTTGCCTGACTGAGGAAACAGGATCCTCAGTGTCTTTTATGCTTACTTCATTCATAGCAAGGATACTGAAATTCCCATTTTAGAGACTGAAAACTCTACTTCATTATTAAGATGTATGCGCATCATGGCCCTTACAAATCTCTATTAAACTGAGGATTAGGCAAGAGCTGGAACAGATAGTATATTTTCATTCAATCTCCTTTAAAATAATGATGCATGCAACTTCATGTCATTACTCTTTAATGTTCTTAAGCCTATTTAATCATGCAGTAATATTCCAAAAAGGAAAAGGGAATTATTTCCACATTTAATTTTCATCGCAAAAGTGATTGTGGTTCTTTCCATAGCAGATAAGCAGCTAAAGCTGCTTGGTACCTTAACTGGGATATGACTGCATTAGCTCTGCTACATTACAGCTAAGCTAATGAAACAAAGCAAAATGATTAGCTTCAGACTCCTCAGAGTATTTGAAAGCAACATCTGGTTTGCTGCGAGGGACCTGGGGAGGTAACGGTGTCACAGACACTGTACCCGAATGTGTATCAAATCTGTCCTCTGTGGCAGAGCCCATTACAGAGCCATAGCATCGCTGGGGTTGGAAATGAATCTATGAATCTATGAATCTATGGGGTTGGAAAAACCCTTCAGTGTCACTAAGTCCAACTGCCAACCTGACCTACCAAGTCCCATCACTAATCCTTGTCCCTGACTGTCATATCCACGCATCCCTTAAATACTTCCACTTCCCTGAGCAGCTCATTCCAATGCTTCACTACTCTCACCATGGAGAAATTCTTCCTGATACCCAAACTAAACCTCCCCTGGCACAATCTAAGACTGATTCATACTGCAGCCTCCAATGGCTCAGACCTTGTTTCCCAAGGAGCAATAGAAGATTACAGCTCAGGCACTCCTCTCCTCTCATCAGAGGTGACAGTGAAAACAGAATGGCTAAAAGCCATGGGCAGATGTGCCCTAGCACAGACAGCTGTGCCAGCTCTTGCAAAGGCAGCTCCTATCCCCTCACCTGAAAACAACACACACATTCTGTCCCCATCCTGCATCACTTTGCTTGCCACTGGTCTACCCTACACTGCATGAACACTGGTGCAGGGATGGAGATGCAGCAGGAGCTCACAAGTGGGAATTATCCCTTTGGCACCTAACAGTTTCCATTAGCAGCAGCACAAAGCCCCACCCAAGCTCCTGCCTCCAGTGCTGCTGCTTGCATCCTCTCTGCCACTCACTGCCTTGAATCCACACTTACTGTTAAAGTGTCTCACTGAAATAAACCACCTTTCTCCGTGGGGTCTGCCAGCCTGACAGGGAGCAACAGAGGCTGCACTGTTGGAAATATATACCAGCCACCTGCCAGCCAAACTCCCTCTGTGGTCACTCTTCGTAATGTGCATAGTTTGCACATCTCTCCCAAGCTGATACCAATCCCAGAATATTGAATATCTCATCCTAGAGAAAGAGTTAGAACCACTATTGCATGGTCAGAGGCTCTAAGACAGGAAATCAAGTCTAAATTTGTGGATGAGTAACAGAAAAGATGTTGATGCACACATATACATAAAGGAAACTATAGGAAAAGATGACAACACAGTATTCTGCTATTAATCCCAGACATGATATTATCAGTTTCATTACCACACTAGGTCTAATCCAATTACTTCAGTGCAGAAGCAGGTATATGGGAAGATATTCATTTGGTTGAGAGTCTTTCGGACATACACATGTTAAAATTTTAAGTTGAAGCTGGATGCTCTAAGTGAATTAAAAAGTCAGTGCTTTTCTGTTATGCTACACCTCCTTCTCAACTATTCCCAAGTCTATCTGTCTCAGAAATTGTCCCAACCCTAACTCACCCACTTCCTAAGCACACCATCCTCTTCACAGCTGTGTAGGCCTTCTGCTCATTTTCAACAAAGCTAAAGATTAGCTGTACAAGGAATTGACAAGTATGTCTTGTTCATTTTCTAACCAATAAAACCTGCTCCTTCCAGATTTCATAAACTAAACTGAATACAAGCAGCAACTCCAAAACTTCTATAAGGTTTCAAAGCAGAAAGTTTACAGGCTGACTGGATTTTGCCTTGGTTCATTGAACTGAAGAGGAAGGTATAGCTGCAAAACGGAACCCAGCCTGAATTTCAAGCATTCTGAAAATTCAGTACCACTCATTCTTCAAGAAACTCCACTTTAAGTTAGGTTCTCCTGCGGATTTTCACATCCTAATGTCAAACATGTCAGCTATAGAGTGGTGGCAGGGGGAATACTGGCCATGAAGAACTGGAAAACTAGGAGTGTACTGACCCTGACTTTTGTCAAAATAAAAAAGCCCTAGAAGACATTCAAGCCCTGATGTATCCCAGGCCCAATCTAAATGCAGGCTCATACCTGAGCTGAATACCCTTATCTTCCAGATGATTTTTAGATGTCAAGTCAAGCATGTGCTTAAATACTTCACAGGGCTGAGACCTGACTGGCCTGTAATTTGGAGAGCTGAGTATGAAGTTGCGGCAATACTCACCCAGGGCAAGCTACATATTCAAAGAAAGATTTAACCTATCAAAGCTTTGTTCTTCCCTTACTTGCACTGATGTAACTTTGTAGATGTTGTGAATACACCCCTGATATACAGCTGAGGAAAAGAGCAGACACTTGGGCTTCCTGGCTTTTGTGTTGCAAGTGGAAAGAACTTGCTTTCCCTTCTTTAATTAATAAAAACCCATAAACCTCTAGCTATTTTTTTTAACAGAAGCCTGTAGTAGTTAATTTAACTCACAACCAAACCATATTCAGTGAAAACCGCGCACTTCGAATACAAAGGGTGTTTGAGTTGAGGTTTAAAACCTTCTGTCAATGCAATAATACGATTCTTTTTTCCTTCCTCCCTGAGAGTGTTACTATGTTCCTATTTGGGCTTTAATTAGCTTCTCCAGGATTGTTAGTGCTTCCGCAAGATCCTTTCTTCAAAGCTCTAATTACAGATATGGAACAGATTATCTCAATGTTTAATGACCTTTTATAGTCAAATTGACTTCAGCTTCACTCACATGGAAATCCTAGCTGGGGAAGGGAGAGCACTCATGCCAGATGCCCACAGCTCAGTGAAGAGCAGAGCCGGGCAGCCATCTCCCTGTGCTGGTGGTACTTCATATCACATGAGTTCCAGGAGAAAAAATTCACATTATGGGAGCACCAGCAAAGAACCTGCTTATACATAGAAATCATGAGATATGCAATAGGTGTTTAAATTCAACTCTAACAGTATGATACTTTCAAAAAAGAAAATATACACAGACCAAAAATCTAGGGGTCTGCCAATTAAATACAGAATATTCAATGTGGAAGATGCTATTTTAAAGCCATCTGGTGAAAACAAACCAGGGAATTGAGAGTTAGTGTGCACATGGGCATAATCCCACAAGGGGGCCGGGAAGATCCCTGGCACGAAGGGGACGGACCCTGTGGTTCTGGGTGCTAACAGGGCCTTGAGAAACAGTAACTGGTGTGGAAGGAAAGATGTCACTGCTGTGTGTGCATAGCCGGCCATTCTGATTAGATCCTGTGCTCCACTGATCTACACTCCAGCACTGCACTACAGAGGTTAGTTCCTTTGCTTTCCTGAGGAAACAAATTTGCTTCGCCAAACTACGCTAGTCCCCAGACAATAAGAACATGTCATTGGCCATTACAAAAATGTTCCTTACAGACTGCTTCAGTATAGCTTTTGGGACACAAGGGAAGGACAGACCCAAAGTTTACTTCTGAAATATGACCTGCCCCAAGTAGAGAATAGTGGCAACAAGGATTGCTGTTACTGTTGCAGATTTTCCCTAAGGATCTAAAAAAAACATAGAGTTCATTGATTGTGTGATGGATATGTCATTTTAAACCATAATGATGTGTTAGGAAAACAAACAAACAAAAAGCACCTTTCAAGATAATATTAAAAGACTGCACAAGACCACATAAAACTAGCTGGGGAACTTTGTTAGGGTCTCTCTCTATGACTGGGTTAATAATACATAAAATTGCTCCTCACTCAGGAATAAGTGTCTTCTTTTATTATTTTTTACTCACTTAACTTATCCATTAATTAATGAGATTGCAACAGTATGAGTGATTTACAGAGACACACTCTGACAGCATATACATCGTGAGTAATGCCATGTCAGGCGCTTTGATATTTATATTAAGACAAATGGTGCATAATGTGATGCCCATGCTAACAATGAACATAAATATTTAGTATTCCCTGAAAAGCCTACTGGTGTGATTAATTTGGCCTTAACTTTTCTCTCTGCAATCTTGCCTATCCACTATTTATTTAAAGGTATATTTCCAGAGAACCCTCACTGAATGTAGTTACTAGTCCTCACTGCAGTAGCAGCTTCTGGCAAGCAGCAAGCTCCCCTCCTTTCCCTCAGTAAGATACTGGAGGCCACGAGAGCACGAAGACAAGCACGGGAAACCTAATGAGGGAGCTGAAGCCAAAGGGAAAGATGAGAGTGAGCAAGAGAGAAAGATTTTCCATATTCTCTCGTTTCAGCCTTTTACTGCTCATCAACTCATATCTGTAATGATTTGCTCAATTCTTAGTATTAACTCAACTTGCTGAGTGCAAGGGCAGGATCTGTGGGCACCGCTCTTGTCAAAGCAGGGGTACAGCCCAGTTCTGGAACCTTTTTAAGTGCAACCCTCGATGTCTTGTATCCTCAAACCTATTATTAATAGGTAGCACACTACTTGAAATCTCTCCCATTCTTAAAAAAAATGGCTGATAAAGTTTCTGAAAATTACTGAGAGGAACACAGTTCCTCCATTTCCCAGCCATCCTTAAGATACCTGGAAGACAGAGGGCATTTAAGTAAGTCTTATTACCCAGAATATTGTTCTGCCTGTAAGGAGAAGAAGACAAAGGTAATTTCTATTCTCACCTGTTACCCAAGTATCAAAAATCCACATCAATACTGCAAGTATTAACTTTACTTTAAAAAACAAACTAAACACAAATTAACCAAGAAAGTCACTTTTCTTGCCTAAGCATTATTGCTGATAAGGAAGCTGGTCTTAACTCTTTTAGCATTTTGCATATCCCTTCTACAATCCAGTCACACCCAGATCAGCAGCATATTTCTATATTCATCCACCACTAATCTTTAATTGTTAAGGAACTGAACTCTCATTAAATTCTGTCGTCCCAGTTGTCACACAAATAAAAGAACGACTCATTCCATGTGTGCATATAAATCAAGACAGTAGTGATCTACTTGCATTGCTTACTGCACTATGTTGTGTTTGTCAGGGAACACAACAGTTGGTTGCCTGCCAGTCAAGTGTACGCTGTGCTGTGCCCTGCTCTATTAGAGATTATTTACAAAGCAAGTTGTTTGCATGAATGCAAATCAAGAGACGCCTGGCACACCTTAATGCACTACAGAGGCACTGAACTCCTCCCTCCTCTCTTGGCATTAACATTTTTAATGTGAGATTCCCTTCCACGACAAACTGCCATTGCACACTACCATGCTCAACACCCATAGATTAAGGAGCTCAGTATTTAGGCCGTCACAAAGAAAATCAGGCATCTACAGGGCTGCAGTGCACCTCTGCAGGGATTAAAAATCAGGTGCTAAAAAACTCTTTAATGCAGTGATGAGCACACCAAAGACAAACAGGTAATGACAGCCAGATTCAAATGAGCAGGCAGTAGAAATAAGCAACATGTTCATGGCATGCCTGTTGTTAGTGACTGGACTCAAAGCCTTGTCACTTTCTTTGAGCTGAATTATCTTGTAAAGAATTCTTTAAAAAATACTATTAGGATGATGCAAAGTGGAACTTTGTTTGCTTTAGCACTTAGAGCCCACTTTATGTCTGAGGGAAAAGTCTCCTATTTGCTTGAAAAAGACTTTGTTACTGCAGGAGAGGGCTCACATACTTTAAAGCTCACAGCTCCTGCTCCTGGCTTGGGGTTGCTGTGGCACCAAGGTGACAGTCTGTCAGCATCCCATGAATGCCACAGGGCTCTGGATGGGACCAACCAGCAACACATTTTCAGGCACTCCACAGGACTCCAACACAACAGTTTACCACCACAAGTACCAAGCTGCCATTTACATTCCTCTATGGTTTTAAAAGCTGAAAGGATTTATTAGAGACGAAATATTAAAATAAGTGAAAAAAGGGTAAATAGGAAATTTATGTGTTAAAAAAAGGGAAGGCTAGTTTAAAAAAAAAATTGGCTTATGAATTCAAAAGGAATTAGAAGACATTTCTATTTCACCTCTAAATGTCCTGTGTATCAAAGAGAGCAACACTCAGGCAAAATGTAATTACTTAGAGACTCATTTTTATCCTTTTCCCAAAACTAAGCAAAAACCACACTTCCCCATGAGCATGAAAATTACAATATACCAATCACATTAAGCAAGAGCCACCAGAAGCCACTCTGGATGTCTGCAGGGTTGTGTACTGCATTACCCAGCAACATCAGACATCTTGTCTTCTGAGAAATCACCTAAGCAAATCAAAAAAACCTAACAATTGCTTGGATGTGCCTAATTCTTTTACACAATCACAGCTGTTCAGAGATTGCAATAAAAATCCACATGTAAGCCCCATTCAGCTTTGCCTTTTTTAGGTACATTTTTCAACTAAGGAAAAGAATCCAACTTGTGACTGATAAAAAATTAGCATATGGTTATTGCAGTTTCGGGGTATTTTTAACCATCTTGCAGCACGTGGTACCTGTGGCTTACACAATGCTTTGGCTAACAAATTTTGGTTAAACTGATCTCTGGTTTGTTCTCATTTCAAGCAATTTTCAAAGTGCCCACTCTCATTAGGAGAAGAAAAGGTAATTTCTGAAGCACAAACAAATGCTTGATATCACAGAGTACAGAAATGCCCTATGCGGTGCAATAACAGTGAAACTAATGAAGTTTTCATTTTCTATCTCCATGACTATGTTTTACCACGAGACCTGAAATAGAGGTGAGACATTCAGAGCTGACATACAGCACAACCAGTTCCCTACCAGAACTATATTCATGTTCAGTTTAACCTGCGGCCTTTGACTCAGACATGCACAGCACATACCTAATTCTAAAATGCCATCTTTCTTAAATCTTTACCTCTTACCCCCTTTCCCTCACCTCTGAATGCCAACCAGCTCCTGGCTGTAGGCAATCCATTGTCTGCACACACATTTCATGGGTGCTTGGTGCAGCCACCTGGTGCTGCCAAGGGTTCCTCATATATTTTCAAACACAGTTTGGTGAGTGTACTGACAGCCTGCATTGCTAAAATACTTTAGCCTTGAAGAGCCTTTTATTTGGTTGTTTTTTTTTTTTTTTGGTTCTTTCTTGTGTTACTTCAAAAGTTTTCCCAGTGGCTCTGATCTGTAATAGAATATTAAGCTGCAAAACATCTCCCGTAGCTTTGTTGGTCACAGTTACTGAGAAGATTTGATTCCTACTGTTCTTAAAAGGCGAGTGACAGACTTTGCCGGGGCGTACATGACCTTTCTGAAGCAGCAGCCCGGTAGGAACCACATCGATTGCTCCAACCTGTTCAATGAGCAACAGCCGCAAAACCAGCGGGAGAACAAGCCCTGATGCCTGCAGTTAAATAACAGCACCTCAGGAGAGCACATTTAGGAAACAGCTGAAGACTGGAAGGTCACTCTGGATGAATCACTCCCTTCTCAGGGGCTGCCACCACGGCCAGGCAGCAGCTCCTCTGGCTGGCTCTGGTCGCAATGCAGTGGCCTGGATCTGAAGATACCCAGCACTTTGAAAGAAGTGGTCTTTTATACACTTCAGCTTTTCTCTGTAATTTATTACACTAAAAGCAATACTGAATTTCTCTCAGAAATTCATAAGACCTGAAGGCTCGAGCTGCTTTCAACCAACCATGGAGGCTTTGATGCCAATGGCCTGCCTGTCCTTCCACACGCACCTCCACTGAGGTCTCCCATGCACCTCTGAGGTTCCCAAACAGCCCTGACCCATGAGGATCAATACTTTTGTAACTTCTAACCTTCCTCAATGTGGCCTTGTACAGTTACAAAGCTTCACACCACACACAGCACCAGTCTGAACTCCAAGAGCCCTCAGCTCCTATCTCTCTCACTGAATTCACTGTTCCAAGCTTTCACAGCAAGCAGATGAGTACAGGCACAAAAATGCTGTTGCATGCTTAAGCTTTCTGAAATACCACTCTGAACACAACAGTCATCTAAGCACGCAGGAGTCCTTTTCCTCAACTGCAGTTTCAGCTCACCTTACCTCCCCAGCTGCACGCTGCCACGGAGTCCATGCTCTGCTTGCCCCAGGGACACAGTGTCTCTTCCCGTTCTGTCTCCTCTTGTTTTCTTTTCACTGCTCCTAGGTGTCTCTGTACCTGCCCAAATGACAGAGAAAAATCACACTGATATCATGTCTCCATTCACACACACTCTGGTCTTTGGATATTTCAGCTGCCCTTGAGAGAAGGTACGTTTAGAGCCTTCCTACATTTAGTCTGTCTGAAGGGCTTGTATGGGTGCCAGTCACAGTAAGCCCAGTGTGATGCTTCCTAAGATGTACGTACCCACTTCTCAGCATAATGACAGGGACACCCAACAGCTAAGATATTTTCCAACAACCTAAAATGTGCCATGAGATGTTTCATTATCAACTAAAAGAACAAGAGTTTCAAAAGTGGAATTCTTATACTACAAGCAATATGAGCTTGAAGTAACCCAAATCAAATATGTATCTATTAGTATTGGCTTTTTTATTTCCTTGAATTTGCCATATCTGTCACCTTCCCCTCCTTTTTAAAAGCTTTTCTAATCCAGAATCGCATAAGAAGCACAGTGCTGTAAAGTGCATACAATGATGTCTAGCTGTGTAACCTGGCAATAGTTTTACAATAACTGTTTTCCCAAACCCATTAGTATACTTTCCTGAAGTCCCAGTTAGCAATATAAAAAAATACAATCACGCTTAAACTGTACAACTTGTATAAAGCCCTAGAGCAGGCAATGCACTCCTTGGCTCAATCACACTTTTCACAAATGGAATTTTTATCACAGAATTTCATTTCCAGTCAATCGAGATCTGTATTTATAGATCATTTTTCAAATATATTACTCAGCATCTGCTCTTTCCATCTCTGGTAAATATTTTTGCCTTGTGCAAAGGATATGAGGGCTACACAGCCAAGATGAATTCTTGCATCATAGTCTAGCAGCTGAGATGACAGTGACATACAGCAAGATATTAGAGCTCTATAGTATTAGGAATGTACAGTAAGTCTGAATAAAGGATGTAGCTCAGAGTTTTATAGTTTCTGGCCCAGCAAACCACAGATAAAGGTGCACATCTAACATAACAAATTGCCAACTTTAGTCATTCAGAATACTATGCCCCATCAATTACATTTAACCTATTATCATCTCACCAGGGCCAGCCCAGGTGCCTCTGATGGCATCTTGGCCGATTTCATGCGCTGCAGAACAGCTCAACAGGGAGGTATGTGTCTAGCTAAGAAAAATAAAATAGAACTTTCCGTTATGAAACTCTTCCACTGTTTCAGGATGGGCAGACGTATTGCATAATGTAATCCAGCTGATGTAGTTGAGAAGTTTGGCCATTTAAAGTGTTAAGTTTATCTTTCAATCAAAAGACCGATATGTTTGTCTAACTAGCAACTGAGTTCTGCTCCAAGCAAGTGTTTAATTACTGGGAGCAGGAGACTGTGCTTTAGGGCCAAAAGAGATGCTGCCTAAGAGAAGAACATAAGCAGACTCCCATTAGCAAGAATACTTGGGGTTTTTGTATTGATGGTAAATTGTCACTTCCCTTTCAGGGGTTAATCCAGACTCTGTGAAAGCAAGCAGACTTAGAAGACAGAATAGGTTAAGTCTATCTGCACTCCAGCAGTTTTGCACGTACACCATTTATGCCTGCAGCCTTATCAACATTCAAAGCCACATCAATTTATCTAATACTAACATTTTTAAACAGCTAATGAATTCCGAGCACGGCCAGAACTAGCTGAATTCAAATTTGCTTTATATTGAGTTCCCTTAACTCAGTGAAGCAGGCAGCTTAGTGTGCCATTAAGACCCTCCGCACAAGATATTCTACCTGCTATATAGGCTCTTAATATTATAACAAAAATAATAAGTGATAAGAAACAATGCAATGGAGAGTCAGTCTAAGGCAACAGAGAGACAGAAAGGTTATGGGAAATAAAGATCACATCCAAGTCTCAGTGCCACTGTCAGGACTGAAATAAAGCTAAACAGCATATTTAATGTCAACTTAGTCAAATTGCTTAAGTGACTCAGGATGAGGACTACTTTGAGATGCAGAGCTTTAGCACAGTGAGTTTGGAATTCCCTTCACAAGAGAACTACTTTATTCTGTTCTTATTTGTCAGTTTATATAAATTGTCATAGCAGGATATATAAGTAACAGAAACAATCCTGTGATGGTAATCCATACAAATTCTATCACGGTAATAAACTCTCTCAGAATTTTATCCGCAAGGCTCCTGATAACCTCCTCCAAGGAGTAATTCAGTAACTCCACTAGTCAAGAACCAGAAAGGCAGGCTGGTAACTGGCTTCGGAAGTAACGCTAGAGAAACTCTACAGATGCCACTTCTCAGACGGAATTAATTCCATGAGTCTGAGGCACAGATTCATTTCAGGCTCATTTTTTCTGCCTCTTTCCAAGTTAAAGTACTTCCAAATTGATATGCTTTAAACCCTAGTGACTGCCTTAACTTACTAATGTCATATCTTTGTGGGTAGAATCCTGGAAGACAAGAATTATTGGCACATGGCAGTATTATTTAATTTAACTTCATCTGCAGGCTAAAAACACTTAATCAGAATTCCAATGGAATTAACTATACTTAATGTACTCACACTATGACTGAATTTTAATAACCTGGAATCAAAACTGGGACAGTTTGAAGAAGGAGATGTGAAAATTAAGCTACTCATTTTTCTCTTTCAAACACCTGCAAGTTAGTCTTAATTTTTAACACCGTGAAGGACCTCCAGCCATGACAGTCATTACAGCTTTCACAGTCTGGTGCATACTCTACAAATGGGATAACACAGAAGTGAAGATGTCTCCAAATAATTTCCCACTAAAATGTGAATAAATGAATGAAAACAGACTGAGACATAAAGAACAAAAAACAAAATTGCTTTACGAAAACTTCATGGATTTCTGCAATTTTTCCTCACATTTTTGTCAGCAGAAATATTGTGAGGGATTTTAGTTACAATAATGTGATGAGCTTGTGTAACAGGGACAAAATGGAAACTTCTCAAATAAGTGGTTCATACCAGCATATAGGCAGGAGTGATGGCTGGGAGGGAAAGGCTGAACTGGCATGCATCCCATGGAACGGAATGGGATGACCCAGAGTGGGTATCAAACACTTGGTGGAACAGGGGAAAGGAAAGCCAGGGAAGGCTGAATCCAGAGCAGTACAGGGCTCAAAGAATGTTTCTAAAAAGTTGTCTTGGCAACTGCACTCAGTATACTTATGCACAGCGAAACTGCATTTGTGAAGTCCAACCCATGAAATAAGTGTTCAAACTACAGAGGGCCTGGAAGAAGTTCTGCTTGACTAGTCAAGAAAAAAAGTTGGATATATCACTAAGGAAAAATCACTAAGATCAAGGTCTATCCTGGCACAATGGGTGAAAAAGAGAAGCATGTTGCAGCTGATGTGTATATTACAGACCAGGAACAAAGGGAAAGCAGGGAGCAGAAAGAAGCAGCAACTAATGGAGAAGTCCAGTGTGCATCCAGTGCCACCTTGGTTTGAAACCTGATCACTCCCTTCTAGCTTCTATAGTAAGAAATGAACGGAAATACTCAGAAAGAAAACACTTCTGTTTTCTCTTACTGTTGATAAAATGCAATATAAAAATCAGATTTATTGTTTTTGAATAATATGGACCATTCTAAAGGTGAATTTAACATTACAAAGAAAAAGATAAACAATTATCTAATCTTGTTCTGCTATTACACTCTGAAGAGTTTGGATACAAAAAGGAATGCTGAGTCCCCATATCTGAAAGCACTATCTGTGTGAAACTGATCAATTGACTCAAACCTGGGGTGGGGTCTGGGCAGCATTCTTCAACATACGTTGTAATGAGACATCTCAGCGCAACATGAGAAGGTCATCAGCACCTTTCACTTATATAAAGTAACAAGAACTGGACTGACACAAACTGTAAAAGAAGATGAGAATGTTCTGTTGCTTATTTTTTTCCCCTTCCTCTGATGTATCACTGAAGAACTGAATTGAATTTATTATTCAAGCTAATTTTTGAGGGCTACTCATGCTAACCTACTTAACAAATCGGTTATAGGAAGAAGTTTTAGAGAAGTACTTTTAAGACTTCACCGATACACTGTCTTGTAGAAAAGAGCAATATCTATTTTTATATAAAGGTATACAAATATATATATACACATATATATATATAAAAGTTCAACACTCCCATTTGAAATCTTAGAAAGTTATCTTTACAGCTTTGGACTCTGATTATCTGGAATAACAGCTCTTTGTAAATCAGGAATAAGAGGGGTACAACTGAGCTGGTTACTGCAATTTCTCCTGCTAAGGCTCCAACTGATACCAGGAAAAAAAACCAAAGCAATAGTTTTGCCAGATGACATCGATAGTGCTGAAAACACAGGCTTCTAACCAAGACATTCTGACTCTTAACATTACCAAGCACAAAACTTCCAAACACAACTGCCACAAAAAGCACAGCCCTGTATGGATTTTCTATCACTCGATCCTCTACCATGAATGGGATTACTTTCTTCTTTGACCTCTGTACAGGGAGCTATTTAGAAGTCTTTCAAAATCTGGTTTTCTATTGTTCAGAGACAGATTTGAATGTATTGACTTCGAACGAGAACTGGTTTTTACAATTGTTTTTCTCTGAAACTGTTTTCCTCCCATTCTGCTTCTCTGTTCTTTCCCTCCCCTCCCAAGGTGGATGCAAACTTCAGGCTGCCTGAGTAGCTTTTAAATGTTAAACAAAACACATCAGCTTGCCATGTCTGTCTCAGCAGAAAGTCAATATCCACTCCAGGAGCAATCAAGCACCCAAGCATGCAAGCTACAGCAAAAGCCTGTAAAAAAAGTACCAGCAAAGCCTGAAAGTGGTGCAAGCAAACATTTTCTTGTAAGTCTCCAAATGAAGCCAACTTTATCTAAAAGATTACAAAGGCTTTGATCAACCTGAACTAAATGCTGGAACTTAGTGTGTGATCAAGTGAAATTCTGAAGCAAGTTTACTGAAAGTCTGGTAAGAAAATAGCTGTGTAACTTCCAATTCTACATCTCTTATATTCCCTGAAATGTAGTTACATTGCATCTTTTTATTTTTCCTGCTTCTATAAATGCAAACAGTGAGAAAAATGCTTGTTTTCTATAACACAACTTTGAAAACCCTTATCTAAAAACTAAACTCATTTCACAAGGGTCACTGAACATGCACTGGATGACAAATGTTTTTTATCACTACCAATCTTGGGAAATGTCTCAATGACGAAGTGTCCAAGTGCAGAACAATACTATACACACTACAAACGGCCTGATTTTTTTCCACAGATAGACTAAAAATAATGTAGCTAGCCCAGAAAAAATTTTCAACTGTTATCATATAAACACAGAAATATTTTTGTCCTTTTAAAAAAATCTACAGAAAGAGATGAAAAACTCCAAAGGTTTCAAAAATAATTTGTATAATAATAAATAGCCCAAATAAGCAGCACGTAATTTTACCTTTAAATAAATAATATTGAGAAGTGTTTCTAATCTTGGAATGGGGTGGCCACTGTTGGGGCTACATGCTGAGAAGCAGAACAGAGAGGAAATTGCTTCTGTCCTTACCCATATAAATTCAGTTCTTACTGCTGATGGACACAGACACCTAAGTTCTCAGGCACATGCTGAGGCACAAGGAATTGATTCTATTTCTATGTAATAGAGTTTTGTTTCTTCAAAGGGAATTGCTAAACTAATTATAATATAATTAATCCAAGGATCCAGTCTTTTTAAAGCACCTCCTGTTGTCAGTGATGCAGTACTCCTGGCAAATGATTGGAAAAAAAGAGAATGACCAACTCACGGAACAACAATCTTTTTGAAGAGCCAGGGTTTCCTGTAAGGTCTCCAAAAGTTTTTCTAACAGACTAATAACACCTACTGAGGTAATCATTTTCCATACATCACACTAAAGAACCAAATTCGGCAAGGATTTACAAGCACTCCCAGCATTCAGCACATCACAAGCTCTACTGAAGTCAGTGCAACCAAGCCATGCTATGGGAAAAACACATGCTTAAGGGCTTGTACAATTAGCTTAAGAGATCAAATGGAAAAATATTCAAATGCAAAAATGGCATTAAGTGGGAACACGATATGCATAGATAGGTCAGCACACTCCTGATTTTTGGACTGCTTGAAAATGAAAAGCCCTGATATTTCTGGGCAAAACTTGAGAGAGCAACTAAGGGACCCCTTCGGGGGAGACAGAAATGGGTGCTGAAAATAGGACTTCTACTTGTAACTCAATCTGAACTGCAAGTACACAGTTCTCACCCAAAATTCAGAGAATAACTCAGCATCAAAACTCTGAAGATTGATTATAATACCTATAAATGAATCAGTCTCCAGCATTACGATTGTCTTCAGAGGAAAGTCTTATTTACAGACTGTATAATTAAAAAACCAAACATGTATTTAAAGGTCTGGATCTACATTTTTAGAAGATGCACCTTGAAAATTCACCTTTTGCTACTTTTGGGGAGATGCCTGTCTTTACTGTCTTACCACGATTCATCTCTGCACTTTGTACAGAAGAAGTTGCATAATTTAGCTTCATCAAGTTATTTTTAAGCTTATCCAACCTCTGCCCTACAGACCACTATGGGGAAACTAACACACAAGATCTGAGTGCAGGCAACCTGCAGAAAGAGAGGCCATGCAGAACATGGAAAGCAATGCAGCAGGCCCGTTGTCTGGGCAATAAATACAGCAACTGACCTGGCCAGGTAACTGCTACCTCTAATGAAAGTGTGTGTTATGGAGAGCATGCTACCCTGACAGTTTGTGAAACTGGAAGAAGGCACAGTTTGGTCGCTGTATGTTGTGCCAGCTCCCTGAAGAAGGAAAAGGAATTCATTCTTAGCATATTTCCTATAAAACGAAAAAATATTCATGAATTAAAACCTCTTCTACACTTCTCCTTTTTCAGTCAGCACCTTTGGAAATGTCATTATTGTGTCCTTAGAAATGTTATAAATTCAGTTTAACATTCAGCTTAACAGTTCTACTGGGCTGGAGGACACACAGAGCCGTACTATGAGAAAAATCCACTCAGGTAATGCTTCTGGCCCTTGTGATGGTAACTGGGCTCAAGCAGCCTGCCAGGCACAGGGAGCTGGTGCAGGGATGGGGAGCCACTCCGCGTCACATCCCTCTCCTAAAGCACGCTGCCCAAACAGGTGCTACCTGGGCTTTGTTTAGTCTTACAAGAAGAGCTCACATTCAGAGGGCTGCATACAGTCAGAAGCATTTGCGGTAGCATACGTTCATAAGGCATTCAGAGTTCAAAACAAGGAATAACTAGAGTAGGGAACAGCTATCATGGAAAAACCTAGCAGCACAGAATGAAGTCACAACAAAAGAACAACTTCAGCATCTTAATTCAGGGCTCATAGGCAGCCACGGGCTCCAAATTATCTACAAACTGTAATAATTTCTCCCAGAATCACAGAGCCATTTTGCACATAAGCATGACCACTCTTGAACTCACGACTTTTGAAAATCAAACTTCTGTCTCAACTGTAGAATTTAATCTCTTTTATTTATGGTTCTCCCAATTCCCCAAACAATTACATCTCAACTGGAACAGGGCGGTACCAACGGAGCCGGAGCGCTCTTCCCACGCAGCAGTGAGCCGGGTTCTCCTCCCTGCTGGCACACTGGCGTCTGTGTGGCACTGCAAGGTCACGTTGATTTGTAGCACCAGGAGATTACAGAAGCCTCAGGCGTATGGCAGAAGCCTTCACTTTCCACTAGAGGCTCACTGAATTACTTCCAAATTTATGGTTATGGCTAACTGTTGTCAAAGAATCTCACTGCCCACAGCCCAGAAAGGGAAAAACCAATGAATTAACTTTAGAAGAGATGCAAAGTTTCTGCCCTGCAAGGTAAGACATCATAATCTCATGCTCAGGTTTATTTACTTGCTAATGACAAAGCTAGCATCCTTGAAATGCACAGTCCTGGAGGATGTGGGAAAGATGACATCTTTCCAAAACCAGGTAAATCATAAGCTTGTATCGAAGATGACAGAATATTATTGTTATAGTTGAGATTCTCTTTAATACTGATTTGGGAAAACATTTCTGAACTTTAATCAGAAATTATTTTACTGATACAAATCACAAAGCCTGAGTTTCGTTTCTCCAAGATGAGGGGAGATAAAGATGTAAATCACAGGTCTCACACCTGGAACCAGGAATACTGCGATCAGCCCACACCTCCACTCACTTGGCCTCTGCTTACTCCTCTATAAAATGGAACATGAAAGCACTTCTATCAGACAAAATAATCTGAAGCAGATCCTGCAGATTTATGAGCACAAACACAGGAATTTTTTGCAAGTAAACTGAGGGCTTTGTACACTTCTGAATACAGAATAAAAAGAAAGAATTTTCTAAATAGAAAGAAAAAATAATAATAATGCTTAAAATTGTTGAACAACAAGGTAAAGAGAAACAAAAAAGTAAAGGAGGCACTACAATGGAACATGCAGATTATCCGTGTCATCAGGTACTGGCATTAGAAACACAATGGGAGTGAGAAGCTGCATCTGTAAAAAGGAGTGACAGCTTAACAAGTGAAGCAGACAAGAAATAAGCCAGGTTTGATAGTTGATTATAGATGGGAAAACTTCAAAGACCTAGAGATTGTGGAAATATTAGCTTTAAAAATCTAATTACTCAGGCTTGATTCCCAGCAACACAAACTCCTCTTACAGGGATCCAGCTGTTGTAAGGACCTCAGCTTGAAGGAGCTTTACTGAGCATCTCTGCTGTGTAATTCACCCACCACGCTCTAGACATTGAGTCACAGTGTTCAGTACTTCATCCATCCATGAAATCTGTACGAAGAGATTCAACCATCACAAGAGAAGCAGAAAATCATATTTCTATGGCAGTACTGATGATACTAGAAGCCTCACAGCCATGGCAATACTGCTGTCCTCTGCAAACCTGCAGACAGACTTCTGTGCTGATCTCAAGGACAATCAAGTCAGAGGCATCAGGAGGAAGCCAGTTCCTAAGCAACGCTGCGCTTCTGCACCCCATGGCACCAGCAGCATGCTGCCTTGCTCAAGGCTCAGCAATAGGATACTAAGGGTTTGGGGCACTGGCTGGGAAGCAAACCTGGCTTCCAACACCACTATCTCCTCTCAGGCTGCTACTACCACCCCATAGGGTGAAAAACATTGCACTCACTTTTTTTGAGCCTCTGTGTTTATCGCTTGTCTCCTCAGTAGCAATCAGATCCTTCTGCTCTTGCACACTGGCAGGCAAAGGGAAGCTCAGACTTCAGAGGGGTCTCTAGCCTTGTCATACAGCACCAGCTTGTGTACAACACAGAATGATTTACATTTCCCAGCAGCTACAGCTGGCAGATGTTCCTCTGCGTATTTCTACCCTGCAGCAATGACTCGAGCAGCCCAAGTGGGACCACATGGCAGCACTGCCACAGGCCCAGGGCACACGCAGGTCCAAGCATGAAGCATCACCTGGAACACGGGAGAACTACTCCATGTGCACCAACTTACTGCAGCCACAATGTGCATTACAGCTCCTCTTACACAATGCTGCAGCGGCACCAACAGAAATAACACTACCTGCCCTCTGCTGCAGAAGGTACAGAGTATCTGAAAACATCAGAGTGACAAACATTTTCTCAGTTACCACTACAGTATTTCTCACATCAGAAAAAGTAGAGGCATATGCCACCATAACACAGCTGTACAAAACACTGAACCAAACAGAAGTTGTTTTTTGCTAGCACACACAGACACAAAAGTTACATCCTTTAATTGCACAAAGCTCCATGACCAGCTTGGCAGCAGGACTTTTTTCTGTCATCACACATTTGTCCAGTGGCAATATTTGTGCATCTGCTACACAGCACATTCCCATGTTCAAAGGCACAGCGCAAAATGACATGGAAGGGTCATGGGATTCTTGGTCTGCAAAGCAGTCCATTGATCATAACTAAACAAGGCAAAATGTCAATAGCTCCTGCACTGAGGCAGCTCAAGGATTCACAGCCCTGAAGATAAGCAGTAAATAAAAAAATAAAAAGAGAATAACCTCATGTTTAGAGTTGACCATCACCAGAGAAACAGCTTTTCAGTGACAGAGTACTCTACAAGTAGTGAGCAATGTAAATTTATGAAGGCTAAAGCATAAAACATAACTATATGAATAGTAACTACATATAGAAGTTGGCCCTCTGACCTTAGTGTAGTTATTCTTCTCAGAGGAGCATTTCTTTTTATGAAGAGTTCAGTTGTTCTGGCCTCACATCTTCTAATGGCACAAATGGATGTTGGAACTGATTTGCACAATTTCTTCTGCTCCTAAAATGTGAGATTTACTTCTAAGCATCAGCACACAAACAGCTTGTTCCACCACATGACTTATCACAAGGGAAGCAGAAAATGCTCTCCAGCTAAAATTTCTCCCATATCATTTAATATTTTTGTGGCAAAATGTTCAGTTACCAAACATACGAACTGTAACCACTCCTCAATTAGAGCAGATGAAAAAATGTTCTTATTGAACATGTATTCCCCCTGGTGAAAACAAAGACACAGACATAGCCAGACAAAACTTCAACTCCCTCCCTGGTTTCCAGGAAACTATGCATTGCTGCCTTTTATGACCAAACACTGTCAGCTCACCAGTAACGACTTTCACCTCCTCTAGATGGGCTGCTCTTTCAAGTGCTTAGAGGTAATTTAGATTACATGCTCTTTTATCTCAGGGCCTCTCTTGTGAGCAGCTGGTGCCAAATTGAATATGGTGCTCTTGTGACATGGGATTACACTGTCAGAAGAGCTAAGAAGGAACTAGCTAATTAATATCAGTTAATTTTATTAAAAAGACATATGGCTGCTTGCAAACCAGCTTCCCAGCAGAGGAAGATCACAACTGGGTTCTGTTCACAAAGCTATGGACCAACAGCCATGTCAGAATGCAGAGGCCTGTATTTGTGTGCCTGAGCAGCTCACGGGGGCAGTTCACTCCTTCCTCCAGCACTGCTCAGGGAGCTGGGGATGAGCAAGAAATAACCGCTGCAGAAAAGCACTTAAAACACTGTTCGCAAATTTCCAGGTATTCCTTACAGCATCTCTACGTGTCACTGAACAGCATGGATCCTTGGAACAGCCTCAGGCTGGTTTCCTGTCCAAAGCACAACCTTCATGGCCACCTTTGGGCTTCCCACACTGTTTATGTGGAGCTAAGCAGTGCTGCTGTGAACAGCACCTCCCATCTCCCTGTGGGAATCTGGCAATAAGAAGCCTTTCCCTTATTTTTTACTGCAGTTGAACCCAGTGGCACTGCTCAGAGACTGCAGGAAAGCGTGGATGTGCCAGCAGTGCAAGGAACCCACTCAAGTGGACTTGTTTTGTCAGTGACTGGCCTACAGAAAAGGTTACATGGTACTGGAATCTGACACTAATTAAAAAGGATCTGTTCTACATATATGGTCAGCCTGACTGTATCTCTGAATTGTGAATGCAGGAAATGGCAAGCAGGATGCTATGTGCTTCTAAAATAAACTTCTGGGTGAAATGCCAAGGCCAGCAACCCACCTTCAGTTCTTCCCTCATCCTTTCCTGACTTCCTCTTGCAAGCCTTAACTGCATCACCACCTGTCCTGCACAGGAAGTTAAATTTATACAGAAATAATTACCTATGTCAAAACTTGCACATTCTTTTCAGTGCACACAGAATGTACTATAAAAATGTTCAAGGCTTGTAAAGAATGCAATATTTAATACCAAGCAGGATCTCCATTGAAAATGGATACCAAAAACTTGCAGCACTGGTTCACTTCCACGTGGGGCTACTAGTTTTCTTTTCACACGAAAATATCACCATAGAAAGGTCTTCTCTGTCCCCTCTGAGGTTACAAAACTATTCAGAGACACCTGGCTAGCTATTTTAAATGTCACCAAATCCAAAGCCCAGCATTGATGGAGTTGTTTGTTATTGCCTTGTTCTGTACATGCCAAAACGTTTGCTCTGTCATCAGCAGATCTTATTATTCTGCTTGAACCCACAGATGGCTGAAGCAGGCTCAGTCTACAAAACAAGCATCACAAGAGAAAAACTATGGCAATGAACAGCGTTTTAACAAGTCACACTTAAAGGAGATCGATAACATCTAATTTTTGTAAAGAATGCAGTAAATCCTTTTTACCTGTTGCAATCATGCTCATACAGGTATTCAATGCAATCTCAGTTAATTCAGATAGACTGAAAGCATAAAATTAGTGTTTTAATTTACTTAGCCAAAGTAGATGCATTTAAAAAAAAAACAAAAAAAAACAATATAAAATATATAATCTTTGCCAATACTTTCTTCTTCACAGAACAATAAACAGGAAGGATTTACAAACCAGTATAAAGATAGCACAGTAAACAGGTTACACATTTTGCAGAAAATAGACTTCAAAACAGTTTAAATTACTCAATAAGAGGTTAGCAAAACAATGCTAAGCCAAATTTTTACTTATCTAAACTTTAATTCCATTTTTAGCTTGGTAGAACTATCTTGGTTTAGGATCTAACTTAGGGTTACATATACAGATCATACTATAGCAATTTTCTCATGGAAAAAAAAAAATGTAAGAAATGAGACTACCAAACAAAAGCTAAGCTGATTAACAGACACTATGTATGTCTGGAATGGTACATTTGTATTGCATGGGTCAGAAATCTCATGGCATTTGCAACAAATATCTGTACTAAACTTGCCTTAGGAATTCCTAAAAATAAATTACTTTCCACCTGTTGATATCATAAAATTAACAAAACTTCACTGAGGAAGAAAACAGCATGGAAATTTCATGAAATACCGACGCTTCCTCCCATTTTTCAGTCTTACATTTTCCACTTCCATCAAGCTTTAGTTAATCCGAGGAAATGTGCTATATTCATTACTCCACCAGGTATGACTTCGGCCCCCTCCCCAGCTCATTTTACGGGACTTTAGAATGTTAAGTAACAGAGGTCAGTGTTACATTTCCCTGCAGACAAGAAGTCTTCATTTAAGAAGGATTCAAGAAGGAGAAAACAATCTGAAGAGAAATTAAGTTCACCTAAATTTACCTAATACATTGCCTGTTTGTGGGGGGGATGGAGTGGGAGCACAGAGAAGAGCTATGAACACCAGAAAGATGAGGCCGTGTCTGCAACAGGTCAGTCACACTGTCCTTACAAGTTTTTCATTTTTTAATTAAAAAAATCCAGTAACAGACAATCGCCTGAATTGTATCCCAGTGCTCTCACGGGAGAGGTGATAAGGTTACAGCTTGGCATTTCTGCTCTCTTCCTTCAATTAAGATTTTTCATTTCTCCAAAATGTGCTCTACGTAAATTCAAAGCAAGGATTTTATTTGTTACGGAGTAGCAGTTGGTATTCATAACCTCACGCAGAACAGGCTGCATGGCTCCTGTTTTATTGTTGTTTTAAGCCTATTGTAATCTACAAAATATGATCAGTTATTGTGGCAGCTCTGAGTATTTAAAGCAAAACCCATTTTTCTTTGTCAAACACTTGATGTGATACAAGGAGATGTTAGGCACACAGACTGAGTCATTTTCTCATTAGCTCAGCCAAGCATATATGTCTTTGCCCATCCTCTCCGTGAATTTATGTTATGAAAAGATACATATTTGGAAGCAAATCACTTTCTCTGCATGTTTTTAAAAAAAAAAAAAAGAAGTTGGAGACTGAGAAGGGGAGAAACGGAGCAGCTGTAAGTAATATGAATCCCAAGATACATTTAAAAGGAAGAACATTCATTTCAGTTGGGAGATAAATCGCACTGAGCTTATCGAAACGTGGTCCTTGGATGCCTCAGTTTGCATGTGACTTGAAGATAAAGGAACAATGCTTCTTTCTTCCTCTTGCTAATCCTTCAAATGGGCAGTTTTAAAATATCCTTTAAATTAAGCATGGACTTACGATCAGAAATTAGGTACATTTAGTTTTTGCAGTTAATGATTGCATCCCAGTGCTTTCTAAAAGGAAGGAGGTAAAAGTGTACTGTTGTTCTAGAACGAAGTTCTGCTCTCTGGATTTGTGGCTGGGGTTACGACACCCAACTTGCAGAACTTTTAGTCCTGAGGTTTTGCTGAGCGTCATTCGTTTGAACTGACATGATATAGTTTTAATTTAATAAACCAGAAAAAAAAAAAAAAGAGAGGATTGATGGATCAAGTCAGGAATGAAATCTAGAGCATACTAAATCAATAGGAACCGAGGCTGTATTACCAAATAAAAGACCAAAATTCCAATGTAGGGATTGAGGGCATGGTAGGGATGGGTTGACAGTTGGACTTGGTGATCTTAGAGGTTTTTTCCAACCTTAATGATTCTATGATGTTACGGAAGTAACACTTTAATACAGAACCAGTGCCACTAAAGCCACAAGACAGATGCTTGCTTGATAAGAAAACATGATTCATGTGAATGGAGCTCTTTTGACCACAGTAAGCACTGGATGAGGCTATGGGTTCAGATTTTTTCATCTGTTCAGTCAATGACCAGGTTTTGAGTTGGAAAAAAACAGCATATGTCTCTCTTGGAACTGTGTCCTCTATAATATATCCACACGAACACTGCATAAACACAACTATAACTAGAGAAACTGATGTAAGAACCTAGGCCTTTCCCTAGAAAACTTAACAAGAGTGTATCTGCATGTTCACCAAGTTCAGGTTAAATAAGTGCAATGTAAACCACCCGGATGGGTAGCATTTTGTTTCTGCAAGCATGAGTAACTTTCTTGTGCAATATTTAGTTCTTGCATTCCAGAAGATTTATTCCCATGCAAAAATATGGTAATACTCACTTCAGAGGCACTTCAGATTGTGTTTTAGGGGAACAATAGCTTATTGTTTTTTGAAGTATCAGAAGTAATACAGAGATTTAAAAGCACAAAGTGTGTAAGCAACAAACTCTAATCACTGCTTGAATGGCTGCCTAATATTTTAGCTGGAGATCTGCCAAGTTCTTTGTCTAAAATTCAGCTGGAGTTTGATGATCACAAGTAGAATGGCTATTTTTGTAGTCAACATGCTTATTATCAGGAATAAAAAGACAAATCACTAAGTGAATGGCACTGTTGTTCTAAAGGTGGTATTTAAACAATTGAAAAACTTGGAAGCAGAAAGGAGGTGACCAGAAAACTTCACATTGCTTCAAAAGAAGTTTTAACAATGCTCCATTTTTCAATTATTTCATGTGATGCACTATGCTCTATGGGTTTGGATCACAGGTGCAGGCTGCATCCTAACCACAGCCCTGGAAAAATGATTTATTTTTTTATTTTCTTTAGATCACAAAAGCCATAAGGTCACTTCTCATGCATAACCACAGCTTCCTGGCTGTTTATCAGGGATACCAAGTAAATGTCAGTTGTGCCCAGCATGGCACTTTCCCTTACTGTTACTTTATTAATTCCATTGCATTCTGAAAGCAGGCCTCTCTAACCAGAAGCCCCCAGGAGGATAATTGCTGCAAAAGGTTGAACTAGTAAATGAAATTGAGGAACAGTCTGTGGATTTCATCTGAATTATTCAATGAAATCAAGCGAATTAAGCTCTCTCTCTTTCCATCCCCATCTCCTTTCTCCATGTTTGTGACAGCACATTCTCTCCCACTTTTACATAACTCTGGCTATATGTAGACTCCTATCTCATACAGTCCCTCAGATACCCCTCTATTTCCTTTTTATATCACAGTTAGTCTCATATCCCATCCCTCCAAATGATGTTTTCTTAGATGTCTGCTTTTTCCAAAAGCTCTATGCCACTGGACCTGGGGTGATCCTGGTTTCCCTGTGCTTGTTCCCATCTTCATGTGGTAGAAAAGTAAAACCTCCTCACAGAATTTTTCATTGGGATGGACTTCTTTGTGTTCTAACAGGACAGAAGAGTAACTGATAGGGAACTTGGCAATGATAACCCCCCGATCTATAAACCCAACCAGAGCTCTTTCAAACAAATCAAGGACTCGCACTGTATTTTTGATTCACCAATTTCAGTGTCAACTGTAAAATGGCTTGGCTTGAGTTATATATTGCGGGGGAGAAGTTGTTCGGTTTCCTTTGCCTACAGATAAGCACTGTCTCAGCCACCAAATATTGGGTAGTTTTGCTTTTCACCCACAGATAGGAGATGTATGGATTTGCTGAAAGATAGGCAAGGATTGATAACAATCATATTGTTTCATCTCGTTGGACCATTAGTCATACCAATGTACATTTTACTGATCAAAACAAAATCTCTGTATTTTGTTTGCTGAACAGTGCTTGCCATCAGCTCTGTCCCCCACTCCTGCAGTCATCGCTGTCAAAGGCAAATGGGCTTAGAAGAAATATTCAAAGAGCGGCTATCAAGAGGAAGTAAAGAGGTACAAGAAGCAAACAAACTCTTTAGTAGCAGCTGTTCTAGGAGCACCAAGTGACTGACAGCAGCCTCAAGTCATCTTTAACTTATCCACGAAGATTTACATTTTCCCTATGGCTAACTTTTTGAAAGGAGAAGAAAACATGCAGAAGCATCTTTAGCTCAACCTTCCTTCTTTAAAATCTTAACCCACTCATCCCTAACATGCACAGACTCTTTTCATCAGCCACAGACTGCTTAACCATACACTGTATTACATGTTTAACCCAGGCACTTTGTTCAAAAATCTCAAATACTGACATTTTATGGTCAGAGGTCAATCTGTTTTGCATCTTATTCCCTCCAGGCATCCTACAGTCTGTCCCATACCTTAACAGTTTGCAAACTGGATGTGAATTGCAGACATAACAACAAGCCTCCCCCAGTCAAAAGCTCTGCAAGCTGAAAAGCAACAATGAGTTCTTATTCTGATTCTGGTGACCTGATCTGTGTGTGTACACACGGTGAGAGGGAGGGCTTGGTGCTCCAGTACCACATTCTGCAGTTAACTCAGTTCAAACCACTGCGTGCACTGTACCACAAGCCCTATGCTTCAAGTCCTTCCACGTACAGCTGTAACTTCCCTCAGAACATTCTTTAAACAAAAATATTTATTACAAGAGAGCACAGTGTAGAGCAACTGCAGATGAGCACTGCCCAGGACATCAGAGCATGCTGCAAGCGCTGCATGCAGTCACTGCCCACTGACCTCACTGCTCCCTGACTCCTCAACCCGCATCACTAAGGAGTCAAGTTTACTGTAAGTATTTAGTTATTCATCCAGCAAAATGCTGAGCACCTTGCTCATTCACAGAGAGCAGACTGGGTTGCTGGTTAACTGTATTTTCATTCTCTGAAGATTATGATTGTGATTGCTGGGAGTGATGATTACCTCCCAGGACGTCATCATTATTCAAAGCCTGCTGTACAACAAAGACACTCATTTAATTACCCAAAGGGCATTTAGGAAAATGTTTTTGTTATATGCATAAATCTTAATGAAAGAGCCACTACACTGTGGGTATCCTTACACCAAATCACCATGATTGCTGAGGTGACTGCACCAATCTCCCACAGTGTTTACCACATTACAGGTAAGAGAACAAAAATTTTCTTTAAATTCCTTCCCTTCATCACATAAGCAGAGGTCATTCTCATTACCTTGTAAATCTCCGGTCTTCACCATAATACTTGCTGTCAGAAGACCCATTCCACATCTAAATATTTCAGCAGCAGTCCTAGAAAAATAAAAATAATTAAAAAACAATTTGGACTCATAGTAGGCAAAAGTCTTCATCTGTACTTAGGGCACTAAGTAAGAAAACACCGTATGAGTCATCTGTGAATAGTTCTTGACTATTCAGAAATCAAACTATCATAATTTCTTGAATATTCATTTTGAAAATAGTGAACTATGACACAAAATTTCAATTCGCTTATATTCCTTCCCAGTGATGAGACTGCAGATAAATCAGAACATCATATAATAATTATTCTAAGTGTAAGATCATAAAAAATAACCTAAAGATCAACTATATATTTGAAATAAGTTTATTGCAGCCATAAGTTGTTTAAGTGGGTTTAGTTCCGATACTTAGAATCCTGATTTTTAACGTCTCAGTTTTGTGAGACAGACAAAAGTCCACACACTACAGTCCCTCCTATTTGACTGTAACATTTATGAATTTGAGTGATTCCACATAGTTAAGGGTACTAAGGCTTACAGTTTTCACCTTCAAAAAAAAAGCAATTCTTGTCGCCTATACTGTTCAGCCTTATGCTGTATGAATACTTACTACTGCATTCAGTGCTTATTCTCATATATATATAGTGAATAAAGAAACCTTAAAAAGGAGCCAATGGACAGCATGGCACACAGTAATTAAAGAGGTTCAAGCCTCCTAGTTACCATCCTTTGTTATGAAATGGCTTTTGTCTTTCTCAGAAGTATTTCAAAGGATGCAAAAAGGCAGTGGGATATTTGAGCTTGTAAACATAACATTTTCTTGTCTTTTTAAACAAACCTTAAAAAAAAAAAAAAAAAAAGGGAATGAAAATAGAAGAAACCCAGAGAATGACATCCAGAAATCTCATGCTCAAAACAAACACACTGAAGAGAGTTCAAGACCACGTGGTAACACTGGTCCATATTGTAGTTTCATCCTTAATCATAAGATTTGGCTGTTGAATCCCTGCTTCAAACAACAGACTTTCAGCTGCTCTTCAACACTAACTGGCCCTGGAGGTGCTCAGCCCTTGGGGACACACAGGCAATTATTCTGCAACAACTTCCCACCACGCCTGCTCAGATTGTACTTGACCCTGCTTAGTGCCAGCTCTTTCTCCTGCTGCTGACAGCTTGGTTTCAATTTTATTTCAATCAAACCTACCAACATATCACAAACAGACTCCACTGTTTTCAATTTTAATTATTTAGGTGAAATTCTTTAAGAGACTGTAAAGGAATTACTAGTCCTCGGAATAGAAACATTGAAAGGACTCTGATAACAGGGCACAGAAAAGTGCATTTGACTGCTCAGCACATTCAGCAAGACTTGAGTGACTCAAACAAGGACAGAGCTGCAGAAGAAATGCATTTATTAATTATTTACTCATCTCCAGGGTTTCTGTGACATACATAGTTAGCATAACTTTCTGAATAAATTATTCACATCTTCACAGTTCAAACTAGGCACAGCACAGCTCAAAAGAGATGACAAACATGCAACCCAGAGCACATACCCATTAAATCTATTCCCTGCAAAGTAGCTGTTGATATTTTCACCAGAGTTCTACCCAGTGATGCAGTCCTTAGCTTCAGGCAATGTAAATCAACAGAGCCCAGTTATAAATACAACAGAAACCAACAAATCTTCCAGCCTCCCCCTTGCACACGAGCTCAACACACGGCCACGGGCTGCAGGGGCACACAGGTGGTTAGGCTTCCCCACCTGGAGGGAAGTACTCCCTCACACACCACAGCTCCACTGCCTCTCATTCACTGACGCTGAGCTGCTCTCATCCTTTGCCAAATTCCTGCTCTCCACACTCAATACTGTCGCTATGAAGAGTCCTAGTGAACGTACAAAAAGCCAGGCTGAAGTCCTGCTAAGCTTGAGGCTTACATGCCACCACAGAGCCAAGAACTCCAGAACCTATCTGCATACTGTGATGCCTAAAGAGCCCCGGAGAATTAACTGCACTTCAGCCTGCATCGCTCAACAACACACCTCGATCTAGCTCCTGCAGAAACCAACTGCTGGCTGCCCTGAGCTGAGTATAGTTCCTGGGTAGCGCTAGGATTTTGTTCTCAATACAGATGACACCCCCACGAGGGGATAAGAGGAATGACCTTGGGCTAAATGGCAGGCCACAGGTTAAAGGGAGGAGCCCCTGCCTTGTTCTCCTGAGATTTGAGATATGCAAGAACATGCCTCTAGGCTGGGATTCATGGCACACGTGGTTGACGCCATGCTTTCAGCACTTCATTCTTCCCTGCTCCTCAGAAGATCTCCACACTCACCCTCTTCTGGGCCTGAAGCTCCATGAGGCAGCAAACAGCCCCCATACCATCCTCCAGCTGGTCTGCTGGCAAAGCAGAAAACACAGATAATGGGAGGCAAACACCTCCCAGAACATTTCCTAATGGGTTATAAATTATAGAAAGAACATTCTTTGCTATGTAACTAATGGAAATTTACCATTTTTTAAACTTCCTGAGGGAAATTTTCCACGTCAAATCAATTTGTAGATAGGACCCAAGAGGCAGAAAATCACAACCGCTTCAGTGTGCTTCTTTATTTGACTGCTGCTGGGGGTTTAATTTTCAGTCACGTTCTTTGGTGGCTTTGATCTCTGATGACAGTGTTAACTCTATTTGGACCTCAGCGCTGCATTGATTTTAAACAGCCTTTTGAAATACCCTCTCTAATTATTTCACTGGAAGTTTAATTAAATCTTGTCACACAGGAATAAGCTGCTTCTTGGAATAGCTGCTAAACATTATAAAGCATGTAACTGGAAAAAAAGGAGGATGGATAATTATTGCTGGACAGACAAGCACGCGAAGGAAAAGCAGAAAGCTATTTCTAAATATGAATTCAAGTGCAAGTGTCTGTGAACCTCTCCGCTTCCTCTGTGTACAGGAGTAGCAGACTTCTTGCTGTTTTAAGGACAAAAAGGACTTCTGAAAAAACGTCTCCATTTGTTCTGATTTCCAGCTAGAAATTTCTATATCACACACTTCCATTCCCAAATCTCATCCTATTTTTATGTCTTATAGGCAACTTTATAATTACAAATTTCTCAAATTCCTATTTGATTGGAGAAGGGATTACTAACATTCAATAAAGAATATCTTTTGGGCAATTACCTTATCCAGACAACTGCTCTCCTCATATCCATTTACACAAACCAGCTAAGGAAAGGCTGCAAGTTTTACTTCTCCACTAACATTGCTGTGCCTACAGCTCCCATCTGCCAACCTCAGACTGCCTTTTATTTTTCAAATGGAATCCCATAGGTAAAGGGTATTAAAGTAGAGATTGAATTTATTCCTCAACCAGATACACATGCTCAAAAGTGACACTTTTTTATTATTATTAGAGATTTCACTATCTTGTACCTTTCTTCTGATTCTTAACTTCCCTAGAGGAAACGTAAGTCTTTTACTATAGACAAATCACCCAGTCATAGTGTCTGGCATCATGTGTAAGTACTTCACTCTGAGCCAAGCACTGGTTTGTATGTTCCACTTGGAAAACTGAGCAAAAAAGGAAGTAATGTTGTGGCCCTTAGGTTAAACACAGATCTTATGCTGGACAATATATTTTCATATTATTTGTATAAACATGACATTCATACGTAAGTACCATACTTTTAAGGAGACATTAATTATCAGACTTTAAATGAGCTTTAAGAGCTGATGAAACTTTTTGGAAGGGTAAACCAACCATAGCAAGACAGCAGAAAGTAAAACTAAAGCTTCATGAAAGGTGAAGTAAAGTTGCAAAATATATTCATTTCCTGTTCTAAATTTTAATACGTGGACTGCATGAGACACTGAAAAGGTCACAACTGGCTCCAAAGCAGGAAAACCAATGCTGCCATTCTGGGGGAGAGGAACAGCAGCACTGATGACAGAGACCTTTTCCTGAAAAGGAAAAGTACCCAGTTTATGTGCAGACCTGTGCTCTAACTGTAAAATGTGGAATCATTTGTTCGTTTCTAACTTCTCAAAGATTGCATTTGTTCACTTAAAAGAACAGTAATGTTGAGGTAAGTATACCCCAAAGCAAGCAGCTCAACCAAATCAGGTGTCAATGGGAAAAAAAAAGTCCATAGCCTTTTACAGACACTGATCGTTATTAGATAAATGAGCACTTTGGAAAGTCCTTCATCTGGATCAGAACAGGAAACAAAACTGCAAAAATAGTACCAGGAGAGATTTTCCTCCATACTTTGGTGGCAACGGCAGGCACTGACCCTTTAAAAACTATTTGTTTGAGTCCACAGGCAGGGAGAAACAGAAGTCCTAGTGACATAATTTCTGATTTCACTGCTAAACAGCTCAAGACATCCAGAAGGACACAAGGAGATTTGTTCTGCTAGCAGTAAACAACCCCAACTCGCAGCAGGAACATGTGCAAAGCAAACTACACCTGCATGTTCCTCTCCAAATTGCCAGAGGCTGTTAGAACAACTGCATCTCATTTTGGGAGGAAGAAACAAAGAAGTGCAAGAATATTGCATCATTTTCTAGAACAAGTTGTTAAAATTCTGCACAAAAATACCATCTGATGTACCATCATCAACTAAAATCAAACTCGCATTTAACATGACAGTAAAAAAGGGGGCAGCCAAGCTTCTGTTTCCTTGCAAGTATTTTTAAGGTCTAAGCTTGTTCAGGTGCTGGCTATGAAATTAAAAGACAAAGAAGCTGGTGCCACATTAGTCAGTTCTATTGTTCACACCATTACCTGAAGTCACCCTGAAGCAGTGGGTAAGGATTCTTCTCCCTTTAAGTAAATTTTAAGTTTTATAAAGAGAGATGGCAGGTATCAGCCTGGAATTACCTCCTCTGTCTGTGAGACTCTAACATTGTGGCATGGAAAGCAAAATTGGTGATCTATCAGTCACCAACACCCAGGGCATAGAGTATCTTTATTTGTTAAATAAGTGAAGAAATGCAGTCACTGAAATGAGTGTTCTTGGTTTATAAGTGTTTTTCGATCATTCGTTTTGCTACTGAACAACTTCTCAGAGAATTTTCAGTCTGCTGTCTTCCCTTCAAAGGAATTCTTCAGGCAAAAATCTGCTCATTATCCCATGATCACCAATGATTTCATTATGTTAACAACTGTAAGTTTTACAGAAAAGTGACGTCTATCCTGTGCAATTTTACAGACCCTTACAGCAGGGGATCTGAACGTGTGTGGAGTGACACAGCAAAGCAAGAAAACTTTCTCTTCTAGATGGGCTTCTGAAGGCCAGCTGTTGGCCTGTAGCAACAGCAAGGACAAAAAAATCCGTAACTGTTTTAATAATAATTTAATTACCGTTCTTCTAATTAAAATTATTGCCATTCTATTTACAGATGTGCCTTGCACAACCAGGGCATGATATGACTCAGGCAAAAGAAAAACTGCAGGACTTTCCTACCAAGATATGCTGTGGGAAACCCAAATACGCTTTGATAGTAATGGAAGAGAATTCCTCCCAAACCAGTCCTCTTCTGAAGACACTATAGTTCATTTTCACCTAGGTTTATTTGTGATTAATGAATTAAATGCCTAAGACGCCGATAGATTTACTGCTGATTAGCTTTTCACTTCTTTTTTTAAAAAGCCTATTTAGCCATAACTTCCATAATAACTAAGATATCAGCTTTATGTGATAGAATTATAGCAGAATCTCACACAGTACATTTCATGGCACAGTCAGATAGCTGCTTGACCAAACAGAGCTGAGGAAGAAAATACACCTATCTTACAGAACACCAATACATTAAAGAACCTGTTTTATAGCTGTATTCATTGTGTTTCAGTTTTAACCTCAGGGTATGCTGAACTGAAGGACACTTTATGTGAAATCAATGCCTGCTGTGTACACACAGGTTTCTTCAAGCATTAGTGTGCAGACTGGCATGTGTTTTAGTGGAAATGTCATTGACTGTAAGCAGCCAGTCCTAATACCATTGAAAGATGTGTTATATTGGCACTGCTAATAGCGTTACGATGCTGCAAGTGTCCCGATGTGCTTGTAAATACCTAAAGCTACAATGGCTTAAGGGAACTAGTCTCATCCAAGTTGAATTATTAGGGGCTGATACTCAGTCAATACCCCTCTACAAATTAGTAATGAGAGACCTGACATCACTATTCCGCTGCATCACTTGGGGCATAAATCCTCTGCACGTGGGGATTTCACTAGACAGGGACCTGAAATACTAAGCAGATACAATTAATGAGTTCTTGGCATCCTGATTGTTATTATTTAACTATATGCAGAGGATTGTTGGGCAGATTGAAATAACTTAGAGCCACCAAAGACAGCAGCTTCAGTAATGCTACAGGGAAAAGTGGTAACCACCAACCAGGCAAAACGCCAGACACACAACTGTGAACAAATCGCTTAAATGCAGCTTACACACGCAGCTCCACAGCCTGCTGCCACACACACACACAGCTGACGAGAGGAAAGCCCTACCAACTGCCCAGTTGCCTTGTGGTGTCTTAATAAGCTGCAGTGTAATCTAATTAAAGACAATTAAATACGGAAGTGCAAGCTTAAATCAGACACAAGTTGAATGAGGTTAAGCACAAACTAAGAGGTCAGTATTTAGGCATATGGTTACAAAGATAGATGTTCAACAGGAACATTAATAAACTGAGTGTGTTTATTTTCTCATGGGAGTCCACAAGCAAAACAAGCATTTGTTCACAATGAGAGAGGGGCTGAGAGTGTGCTGGAATGGTGTGCCAAGGAGATAGGCACTATAATGATACAGAACTATCTTCCAAAGCCCAAGCATCCCAAAATGCACCTGTTACTTGCATAAACTTCCACATATTTCTGTGTTAAACAACAGACTATCAGAGCTGAACATAAGGATGTGCTGGTGCTGCTGTTTCTCTGTCTCATTTACTTCTTTGGGGCATGCTTAACCATAATTAAATCATATTGATGTGATGTTAAACAGTTTCTGTATGAATTTGCCCATAGGGCTGCCAGTAAACAATCTCTTCCTATTCATACGAACAAAGCAATTTAACAGATTTCATCAGAGACATGTTTTAGTTCCCTTTTAATGGAAGAATAATGAATATTTGATAGTTGCAATTTCTGTTTTTAAGGGAGATATTTTTATTGATGTTGAGACTGACATGTAATGGTGTCAGTTCAAAGCTGGCAGGGCTGTAATTAGGCATTTTTCTAAATATTTGGTACTTTTTCTCATAGTTCTGATAGGTACCATTTTCTGATGGTTTAATATCCTTAACAGTGAATAAGTCAATCATTAAAATGATTCAGTCATAAAGAGAATATACCTGTCCAATCAAATATGCAGCATAACTATTTGTAAATCTTTTCAAAATTGCCTATCAAATATGTATTTCCAACTTAGAAGTTAAAAAGACACATTACAGTAGAAGTGGCAAATTTACACTTTGAATATTATGCTTAATTTTTGTATTACTCATAAAAAATTGTTTTTTATGCCTAATGTTATAATTTTAATGAACAGAACAGACTTAGTATTAAATGACAGCAAAGCTAACCATCTGGAAAGAAGTATTAATTCTCTCTAAATCTGTTTAATTATGCAAATAAGAAAGTTCTAGACTGAGTTTTTCTCTTAAGAATATTATGTTCTAACAAATTTGCAAGAAGTGAACATACACACTTTTGTCAGGAATTAACAAGCAAGTAGATTGTTGAATACCATTGCACCACGATCACTGGCCAAATCCCTAGTTTTACTGAACAAACACATACATAACATACAACAGAATCTCTACTTACTGTCTTCAGGTTTCACGAAGGCATTAATTGTTCAAGACAGTAACATATGTGTGCATAGTCCATACCTTCCTGAGTTACTACATATTCACTCATGTAGAGGTTACCACTACCATAAAAATAAAGGGGGAAACAGTTAAGCCTTATGTTCCTTTTCCAGTTCTCTCAGCATCCCACTGTATACATGATACCTCACTGTATCTAATTTCCCATCAAGATAATGGGCCCTTTTGAAATGAATTAACAGAATTATTTAGGCACATAGATTTCCCAAATGAGGAGTTTGTTCGAGTGAAAGCCAACAAAAAAACTGTGCAGAATATAAATCCTCAGAAAGAAAGCTAGCTTTTAGCACTAATATTCAACATGTTGGGACTGACTACTCTGGGTCCCATTATCCCAGGGAGTATCTTGGAGCGATACTTCCAAACTTATTTGAGCAGCAAATAGTATCAGCAGGCTCACTACATACCTTCAGGGTGCTTTGAAACACCTGGGAATTTGAGTGTTTCAGTTTGTCCTGAACACTCCTTACACAAGTAGCTTAAAGTGATGAAGTAGTCCAAACTGCAAACACCCACCATCTTAGCTACCTGCTGATTTAATACCACTTGGAAAAGGAAAAACTGGCCTGTGGCCTAAGGTCTTAATTAAAAAAGAGCTCTTTGTTATTTAATCTGCATCTATCCAGGACATTAATTGCAGAATTCCACATAATGATCCTTCTTTCAGTAACTGTTCAAACACAGAAGTTACAGAGCACTGAAGAGAGGCACTTCTGCAGAGCTCACTGCATCACCCACCCCTCGGGCTTTATGACAGTGCTGTCATGGTGTGTATGTCACTGCTGCTCACAGGAATCTGTGCTGATTCTCTTCCATGCCAGGCTGTGCATTCCTCTTGCAGATAAAATCTTTTGGAATTGGAGTGCACACAATACCTACTGTCAGGCAGGCTTACCAGAATCTTCACTATGCTCATAAAGGTACTATTTTTCCTGTTAGCACCAATGGCCAAGTCCTGCCCTGTGCTTCAGAAAGAGGTTGAGATAAGGTTTACAGTGGAAGAACACAGCAATAAATATGCTTTGAGCAACAGCACCTATCTTGCTCAGAGCATTGGGAGCCCTTGGGCTTGGTTCTTTCTCTTTCCCTGTGTGCTGTCATTACTTTTGACACCCAAGCAAAGCTCCTAAAATGCCCTAAGCAGGCTGCACAGGTGTGACTAATTCTTTGGGACTACACTATGGGTAAGTCAGTAGTCCCCAGGAGACAGATGTTTTTAAGTTTGACACGGCACAATTCCAGCTGCTATCTTAGGGATCCAGGAGAACGCAGGGCTCCTACTATACTTGAACTCCAAAGGGTCTTGAGAGAAAATGGTGTGGCACACAGAGGTGATACTAAGAGGTGAACTGTTACTACCTGATCCCCAAAAAGAGGATGTGGGAGAAGGTTAGTGAGGGGCATGACCAGGGGCTAACAGATGCCACTCACACAGTTGCGCTCATTTCCTGTACAACAGAATGATATGGCACATATTAATCCTTGCCACATTAGTACCACCAATTGGAATTCACTAGTACTGCGTTTAAGAGGAGATAAAATTGAAACAAAACAAGTTTTAGTAGAAAGATCCCATTCAGTTTGATCTTGAATAATTAGCTTTCTAATCCTTGGAAAGGCCACTAATAACAAGATACCATGAAAGCAGAAATCCAAGTGATTTTCTGGGAGACAGCAGGCACAACTGAGAGAAAACACATTGTGTTTGTAGTGTTTTTAATTTTCAATGCAGAGTTTGCAATGAGCTGCTAATAATCATACACTATGCTAGGGTTTTTCACCTATTTACATATAAATAGTTCTGACCTGACTTGGCTACCAACAACGGTTAATTTAATTTATTGTCCTTTGGCAAGTGAATAATCATTGGTTTTCTAGCACTTTTAACCTTGGCAAACCCTTGGGAAATAAAAATTAGATTGAAAGAAAATTACTAGTGGTGGAGAACAGTAAGGAAGTGACAGTAGTATATATAAACCTGAGGCTGCAGTGGAATAAAGTGTCATATTATTGTATGCTGTCTTCTAAAGTTCAATATTACTTCCGTGATTTACACTTCTGTAATTCTTTCTCCGTAATTCTTCTTGCTTTGGGGACTTTTGCACCTACCTTCATATTTTTCAGCTGGGAAGAAGGATTAACCTATTTAGCATAAGAAATCCATCAGAATTCATAAAAATAAGCCAGTGGCATGCAACCAACAACAGCTAAATGAGGTGACAGTTATTGACCACTAATGACTGAATATTACTGTAAGATTATTTCATCATCACTGCTACGCCATTTGCATGATAATACATTTGAAGCATTATGCTTCAGCTTTTGGAGTCTGGTGAGAAAGCACAAAGCCCAGAAGCACTGCTTTCCTCCTGCAACGCACAGAGCTGTCTCCTGGCTTTCACTTCAAGCATAAAGTGCTCAATTGAGTGCACACATAATGATTCACTATTGACATTGTTATCACAATGAAGTCTAGATAATGAAGAGCAGGAGAGCAATAATAGGAACTGACAGTTCTGGAGTTTGCTGGGCATGCTAACCTTCTGAAAAACTTCTGAGAGAGTTTTTATGGGCTGAAAGAGGGAACACTTGAAAAAGGGCAACGACAGCCAAAAAAAGGTAAGGGAAATGGACCCAGGAAAATGCCAGACAGCTAAACACAAGAACTGTCTCGGGAAGGGGACATTCCATACTCTTCCTCAATCTGGAGCTGAGGGACAGCACTGTGGGAGAAAGGCTTGGTGCTACCGGAGCAGATGTGAGCCACATCTCACCCTTACAGCACTGGCTGTGGGCAGTGACAGGAGCAGAGGTGTGGGGAAAAGATGGCTGGAAAATGGATTTTCACAGAATTCTTAGTTGCTCCTATTTTCTTGGAACAGTTGAAGTACTTGCACTTGAAAGAAAAGAAGACTGTGCTGACAGAAGCTCTTATCTATGATCCAAAATGCCAGGAATTTCAGTCATCTTCTCATCACTAATTATAAGGATCAGAAAAACACATTTCTCCACAATGGCTTGATCTGGAGAATATTTGGACTTCACAAATGAGGCAACAATACCAGTATGGTTTAACTAAAGTATTCTTACGTCAAATGCGTGTTACCAGCAATGCATTTTTCATCCTGTGGGACATTTTTGTTTAAAAAACATAAAATCGATAACCATTGTGAAGGAAAATAAACTCCATTATCAATTTGGAAGTGATGTCCTTTCCTACTTCCTTTTTCTCTCTAAAACCATATCTTGCTTTTCAGTCAGCTCTGGAGAATCATTTTGAAAACAAACTTTTACATTTGTGATGTTAAAGGCCAAAACATATTGTAAGCACTTGTTCAAACATAAAACTATGTGATGCTTTAACACGATCTCACTGGTTTATCTCAAGTATTGTCTGCGACTTTATCAGAGGTCACTGTGCCAACTGCAAATGCTACTTGATATCACATCGGACATAATTTAACCTCATGTTTCTACGATTTAGGCAAGTTTTCATTTTATGCATTGGGTCACTTAAGCTATTTGCTTCAATAGTACAGCATCACTTCAAGACTTATTTTCAAAGCAATTAAAAATCTCAGCCAAGTAAGAAAATTTTTACAGTTCCCATTTTACTGATGGGAGCTCCAAGAGACAACTCAGAGAGATGCTGATACTTCACCAGGAGAAACTGTGGAGCACCAAGGCCATGACTTCCACTGAAATCAAACACGAACAAAGCACCCAGGCTCGTTTGAAAGCCTACCTGATACAGCTTGAAGTCTTCGGGTAATTTTGCACATTTTCAAATACAGCCTAAAAGATAGACTATGCCTATGCTGCCAAGTCTCCCCTCTGCGTGGTGTAATTTGCTCTGCTTCTCAGCATCTAAATAGCTGCTGCAATTTTGCTATGCTCAGCATCCAAATAGCTGTCCTTTAAAACCAGCACAGTAATTCCTACACTGTACTCAGAGCACTGAATTATGGTACAACCTTATTTGTACAGTTCCTGTGGAAGTATGAAATGAGCATTTGCTTTTCTAATAATTATAGAATAAAAGCAGTTTCTGCTGAATCAACTGTTTTTCAGAAAACAATCAAGTTTTCTTTTGGAAAATCAAATAACCCTATTTCACCTGAAGCCAGATGACAATGCTCCTGTTGAACTGAACCAATCTGTTTAATTCAAGATCAGCAAGTGCAAAAACACGTAATCCTACATGAACAAGTAATCTGCTACTTTGGACAACTGAACTTGAGTATTAAACTACCTTAAAATAGTATATTTCATTTCATTTAAGAAAAGTACTTCTACTTCCAAACCTACTGGAAGTAGCTGAGCTAAAGTCCTACAGTCCATGTCACTTTTGAAAACAGAAAAGTATCTCTAACTTGACCTAGACATTTTCTAAATGCTTACTTCTGTGCTCCATGTGTAACATAGTAAAAATAGGGCAAAGCCAACAATTATATCAGGTTTCTTGTTGTTCTGTAATCAATAAATTTTACTTTATTGCTCAGGACTATCCTCTTTTTAGGTCTGCCTAAAGCTGAGCTACTGGTCACGGTTTTAGTTAACTCTTTGCCAGCAGAAACTGCATATAGCTTGACAGTTTCAAAACCAGCATAATGGCTGTTTTTTGATTACATCAATTCCTTAGAAGGTCCTATTCCTTTTGCCAAATTGGCCATGATACAAACAATATCATGAGCCACAGCAGTTTCCACAGAGAAGTTTTTCTACAAGACAGGTAGTATCTGTAGTGGAGGAGTCCAATGGCAGACAGACAGGATTAGGAGTGGGTGACTGTATTCTGACATGTATTGGATTATTAGGATTTGCATTCATTAGGGAAGTCAGACTGGCATTAGTTGTGAGAGATGTATTGTGCAGTTCATGAATGTCCTATAGCTAATGTGAGAGGGGTAATTATAAGCTCACATTTTGTGATGAATAGCTATAGCATTTGCACACCTTTTAAAACATAGCACTTATGGTCTGTTACAGCAAACATGGATCTGATCCCTCACAGAGCTTCTGTACCCGCAAGAAACCAGTGGGATTCTAATGCAGAAAAGTAGGAGACTGCCTGCTCTGCTTTTTAGACCCTAGCCCTTGTGATAACTGCCAGCTCTCACAGCATATTTTGAAGGTCATAGCTGAATTTCAGCTTAAATTCTGAGTAAAGTACTATTCATACTGAGGTGCAGGCATTGCACCCTGTAACATCAGGCGAGGTTGTAAGCTGGAGGTTTCTATCAATTGTGACTCAATAGATTAGAATCTGTAAAGGGAAAAATATCCTACTCTTTATCTATTCATTTGTTTCCTAAATATTTGGAAGCTACTGAAATGGCTGCTAAGGTCTTTGGCTACAGATATCTTTCAGTTTGATTTGCACACAAATCAGCAGAATTCAGCACTGTCATAGGAGCTCAGATATGTTAGTCTTCAAATTAAGTTATAGGCTGGAACTCCTCAAAGAAACCTCTGGAACAGCCGTGCTGGGCACCCTGCCATGACACTAGGGCTGCATAGGTGTGACGTGGTGGAATCGACAGATGCAGCAGCACAGTGCAGTGGGGAAGGCAGAGAGCTGAAGCCAAGTTCTGGTGAGGGCTGAGCACAGAGGATTAGACCACTAAGTACATTTTCATGACAAGTGGGTAATGAGCTCTTACTGGTGAAATGCTGCTTGTTAGATTTCAATATTTAGAAGGATTTATGAAGGCTTACTACTCGGGACTGCATTAATAAAGACTATATGGGTATGTTCTTTCTTAGCCCACCTCCTGGTGTTGACATTTTCTTTCCTTTCTTTCAATAAAAGTAAAAATAAATAAATAAATAGAAGAAGCAGGACCCCCTATTTGCTTTCCAGAGCTGAAGGAATAATTAGTTGTGTGAGCAAGAGGTAAGCAGGAAGGGCCCTCATGCTTACGGTTATTTGACTGCAGAGAGAAGCAAAGCTATTAGCAGCATTAATGTTGAGAGATCAGAAGTCTTGCTATGAAAACATTAAAAATGCACACAACACCGATCAGCAGGTTTACTATAATTATGTAGCAGAAGCTGATGCAGCCAAAGGTGCTTTCTTTCTATCCACACCATTCTATGATTCTATCATTCTGGGTGATGCATCTCGCAGTTCATGAAATTCAGCCTTGTGGGACACTCTCTTTAAACAATGGTAACTGATGGTCTGAAGTGAAAATGGAGGCAGGTGTGTGCGAATTCTATTTGTGCTTTTGAACACTTCTCTTCTTGACTACACAAAACATTTGTTAGTATGGGAAGCCAAGAGAGAAGCACGCAAGATATTTTGCCCCAGTTCCAGTATGACTCCATTTTAGTTTGTCCCTTTTCCCATTCACTTTCCTTTTCCAGATTTCTCCTGGAACAGCATGTATAGGTGCCCCATCAAGGAGCCATTTTAGTTTTCCATTCCCTTTTGGTGCACAGCCCTGCCCAAAGGTCCTGTATTCACTATGCTAGTCATCGGATTGACTTACCTTTTGTTCCCTGTCTTGCAGGTGACAGCTTTTGACCTACACATTCACCTGCTCTTTGTGGCTAACAGTGATGTTGAAGAGCCACATTTCCTTTCATTTCGAGCAATTTTAAGACAGAACTTTGTCCTTGAACCTGACCCGAAGGCCACTGAAATCAAAAGAAATACTCTGACTAACCTGTGAGATCTGAATCAGTCTATTAAAGAAAATTTTCCATAATAACTAGCATAGGATTGATTCCCCTCTGAAGGCAAAGCCCCAAAGCACATTTGTTAATCCTCCTTTCTCCTCAGTCCCATCCTAAATAGTCTCAGTTTCACTTTGCTTCACTGTCCCCATATAAAGCTAAACTTCCAGAGATTTTACAGACACACTTCTTCAAAGGATCACTGGAGGAACCAGCAGAAGTTTAGAGACCAGGGAGCAGAGGCCAGAAGAGGATGATGTTCCATGCAGAATCAGTCACCCATCTGCAAGCACGAAGTTAGCAGCTACTGCCATTACTTTTCTCTGCTAGGAGTGTACTTGGAAAACAAGCTGAGAAAATAAAAGCCAGAAGCAAATAAGAGGGAAACGACACTGTGAAGCTTATCAGGAGAAAATGTTAATTATTCTTTAAAGTTCTTAGTCACCGAAGCTTCTATTTACAATAGAAATAGAAACATTCCAAATTATCTCTGCATTTCTAAAGAGTGACTACAATTCTACTTACTACTTTATCTCACTGTCTTTATTCTAACAGGAAACGCTTTTCTAATTTCTGGATATTGTTTTGTCACTTTTTAATGAATTTCTTGTGTGTGACAGACATCTAGAGGTGTGTGGAGCCCATTAGCTTCAAGGGTCACTTCTTGCTGCTTAGTACCCATCACAGGTGCTGCCACCAAAGCCTTGGGCTGCAGTATAGCAGAGATTAATCCTGTCACACTCTCCTCAAAACTTAACTGCAGACTCCTTCATAGCAGTGGCTGCGCTGCAAGAAAAGCACTAAACAGTATCACCTCTATATCTTCAATCACTAATGTAAAAGGTAAAGTACAATTATATCTATTTTTGCATTTAAATACATCAAGATTTTGCCAGCATATTAATTGCAAGCAAGCCTATACCCACAGTCTGCAGAGCTTTCAGCAGCTGTAAACAAATGCATCATGCTCTCTGGGGCTCTATTCATATACGCCAGAGATAACAACATCTCGTCTTTCTTTAAATAACACTGTGTTCATTAAGAAGGATTACTTAGTTTAAAGAAAGCGATGACCTTTTCTAAGATGAGCCAAATTTCGCCTCCTAAGCAAGGAAGGGGCTTTAAATGCAGTCATTTGTTTTCTGAGTTTCTAGTCATTCACAGTTCCTTATTTCTCCACTACATATAGCTGAAATATTCTGGTTCCTCACTTCAAAATAACTATTTTGTTAAACATATATATATATATACACTGTGACAAAGGTAACTTTAAAATGATTTTACAAACCTTAAAAAATAACAAGCACATTTTTTATTCAAAAGAAAAATTTGTGTACTAAATTATGTATTTACTTCAATAATGAAGAAAAAGCAAGTGTATTGTAGATTTGCTTCTCCCATTTCTGTGGGCTTGCTGGCACTTAAAAAAATACTAAAACTGAAAGGCCCTTCATTAGTACAGATTCAGTATCTCTCTCCATAGCACAAGCATGTTTTCAGCATGTTGGTGTATAAGAACAGCAAGGATTAAACGATCAAGTAAAACTAAACATATGACAAAGCAAGGCACTTCAGTTTGAGATGGTGTCTGCATTTGCCAAGCGGTCGGGAAACCTTAGAGTTCTCTTTAGGGGTTCTGATTTATCAGTACACTCACACTGCACAGCAGACATGCAAAGGCCAAAGATCTGGAGGCACGGCAAGTTTGTCTTATGCAATGTCTTGTTCTGAGTTTTGCAATACTAGATGCAAACTCATTGAATTTTTCTGGCAATAGGCAAGGCACAATGAAATTTCTCTCTAGCTATGAATGCATCCTAATTGCTTTACTGAAACTTCTCTCTGTAGGAAATGACTTCTGTCTTTGCAGCCTATCAAATTGCTTGAGAACATTGATTTGTAAGCAGAACTTCTGGCTGAAATGAATGGCACAAACCTTGGTGTGAACCTGATTTTTAATATTCCACTTGCTTTCTGCTCATTTTCCTCACACTCTGTTCTTCCCCCCCCTCAGCCTTACATTTATTAAACATCTGAGCCTTGCAACCATCCTTCTTAAGAGCAAGAAGTAAATCATGTCTATAAAAAGAATAAATGCTGAAGTATGTCTGCATAAGAGCAAATCATCACATGTTCTAAAGAAACACTATTAGCAAAACTGTGTTACCACTGGAAACTGCTCATTTCGTGGTCTCCAGATCAACTCCTTCCCCAGCAGCACAGCCAGGTGAGTGCTGGGCTCGAGCCAGCCAGACCCCTCTGAATGAGTGGAGCTCCAGAGCTCGGTGTGTACACTGGGGATGGCCACCTGAAGCAAAAAGCTCTGCAAAGCACTTCACTCTGCTCCTGGCAGCATCAAAGCACTGCTGCATTAACAGGGTGAGGAGAATGCTCCAATGCAACCACACCAAGCTCTGAGCCAAAAGCATCCCTGCACGGTATGGTGGGATGCATTCTGTAACTGCTGTGGTCTTCACTAACCAGCCAGACACTGCTGCTGTTACATGTGATACTGCCACAAAATGTGCCTGAGGGAATAAAGGGAGGGCTCAGCATCACTGCTGTATCAAGCTCAGTCACCGTGCCTGGTAAGAGCTGCTGGACCTCAAACATCTAATAGACATTTGATGATTCTCTATGACAGCCTTGGAAATAGATATTTCCATAGCAATGAATAAAAGGCATCACATGTGAAACTAAATCCCCTTCCTGCTGCAGGCTGTTTCGAGGATTTCACATGAAATATTAAGAGAAGCCTTCATGCCTGGAGTCCTTACTGGGTCACTGCAGCCTTCAGCTACCCTGCTAGCTCAGTCCTCTCCTTGGAGTGTAATTAAATAAGGGCAAGATGGTCTGAACCCACTAATGGCTTCACATTGCCCAGAAGGAAGTCACTGCATTACCCTGGGATGCCTGCTCTGATTAGGAATAGCACTCACTTGACTGAGAGACTTCATGTGGCAGTGAGACCAGCAGCGTGAACACAGCGGAACAGCATTAGAGCTGGGATGGTTTGTACCTCCTCAGACTGTGCTCACAAAGATTAATGAAGGTTAGAAGGATCAGAGGCCGTACACTCACATACGTTCTGACAGACCTGCAGGCAAGCTCTGATTTCAAGCTGGCTGGCGTTCAGAGCTGAGCTGAGCACAGTTACCTGGAGGTACATCACCATGGCTGTGACCGGGGTCACAAATTAAAAGTTTGTTCCACCAACAGTTTGACTCAAAGTAGTTTCCCAGCAGGTGTCGAATTTAAGTATTAAAAGGTTATAAGGAAATTCTCTTGGGCGAGATTATTCCATGTCTGCCTACTGTAGTATTTCTGGTATTGTCTTCTAAGGCCACCAGTTCGCACCTGCTGGGATGAGATTGTTTATTTAAAAATCCCACGAAAAATAAGTGAAAGGGTTTTGATGGCCCTTTTTTTCAACTGTAATTATCTTCACAGTAATTATCTCTGGAGGAATATAGCTCTGCTTTTCTACTGTACTAAACCAACTTCATTTTTTTCTTTTTTAGATGTAGCCAAAATGAGAGTAAATTTTGATTGTAAGGAGCTTGTTTAGAAAGAGCATATGCTATATTCTGTGAGCAGCAGCATCACTTCTCTGAGTTGGGTGGACCAACTGCTGCTCCACACCAAGGTCATGAGAGATTAATCACACCAAGGTCATGAGAGATTAATCACACCATGTCATACGCTGCTGGTTTATATTCTCCAGGTCAATCTTTTCTGTCTCTTCTGTTTTAAATTATAAGCAAAACAACTTGGTTAGGAGAGTTAACTTAGTCCCACCCATGTGCTTCTAAAATAAAAAGAGGGATGGAAAAACTTGAAAGGCTCCAGCCTGATTGTACCTACACGTGGTGACAACCAGCCTGCAGCAATGGGTACCTGCCACTTGCCTGCAGCGTTACCACCAACGATGAACCCAACAGCAGGATAGCACTGCCTAAGTTAGATGCTAGTGTATAACAGTGCTTGCCAGAAATCATTCCAGTGGCTGGCAGCTAAGACTGCCTTATTGCTGGGGACTGTGCAAAACAGTGGTCCATCAGGACTTGCAACTGGAATGTGTTTCTGCAGACAGCCAATGCTTTCTTCACAGGAAAGGTGTTTCTACCAAGAACTCAGATATTTTATTATTTCTGAGGCACATAAAAGCAAAGTTTGTCATCAGCTTTAAATCACAAAAGACAATTAAGGTTACATATGTAACAGGAAAATGCTCTGCCTGTACACTGATGAAAGAAGACATATCTTAAATCTCAATCCTGAAAGCTCGTGATCACATCACATCTCAACTCTGCAGCTTGCTCCAAAATGAGATCTCTGTTCTTAAACCAAGGTTTTCTGCTTCGTTTTTCCCGGTTCAAACCTCTTTGGAAATCACAATCAGGCACTGAAGCCCTGTGCCTGCTGCTTATCCTTAACCTGAACATGACTTCTGCTTCTAGACTTAGCAGCACAGTGATCAGACGTGTAAGTTTACCCCCACACTCTGCAGTGCTGCTGCACTGTTGCTGGGGCCCAGCTCTTCCTCCCAACATCTGACATTTCAGCTAATCCTTCTCTTGTCAGCTACAAGTGGCTTTCCAGGCTGTTAATGGTGGAATTTGGTAATAAAGTGCACGTTATTTGATTCTGAACAGGCAATTAGACTTCCTCATTTAGTTTTTAAGGCTTTAACTGCCTGACTGACACTAATGTGAATTAACCAGCATCCCACCTTGCTACACCACTGCCATTAATGCCAGCGCAACGTGCACAATAATTATGATATATTTTATTGCTGGCAGCTCATCTCCATATCATTCACCTCTTTTTTCCCAAATTGGTGTGATGGTAAGATCACACATTCTCTAATTAACACCTTCTTTGTGCGATTTCTAATGAGTCTGTTGATACCACTTCTTCTGGCTGCCTGTTATAATAAAGTCTTGTGGGTATATCCAGCTCCAACTATCCACTTTAATTAAGAGACAGATGTCATTGACTCTCTTTCATTGAATACTTAACAGACACACAGTCCCCTGGATGGTAACTGAGGAAGGGAAATGCTCAATCTTTTGATCCTTTCTCCATTGCATGTGCCACAATTCTGGGAGATGGATTGGGTGAGGTACTGGGAAATTGAACTGATACTTGAAACAGCACTGCCTGAGAGAAGGTCAGCCCTGGACTTTTTTGTTCTTTAAGAAACACGGGTCTAAGGCAGAACATGGTGAACTCATGGAGGGAACAGAGGTGGAAATGATTTATGAAGAAGATTAAACCAAATCACAGGAGAAAACCACTCGCCCATTTAACATGACTTGTCAGGTTCTCCTATGGATCCTTCTAAAGTTTCACTAGAAAGTGGGAACAGTCAGTTGCATTCATTTACTTTTATGGAGACAGCTGCTCTGATCCAAAACCTAACAAAGGGGATGTCATTTCCCTCTGTCAGACTTTGACTGATCCTGCATCACAGAAGTGAAGATTTTCTGTGTCCATGCTGGTTAGAAAACAAAATGGAAGTACATCTGCTACAGAGCTCTTTTCAGTAAACTACCACTTGGTAGTAAACTGCCTTGGTTCTTGCAAAGCAGTGTTTAAGATAATCCTTTGAGAGGCTAAAAAGATGGGAATCAATGGTATTTGACTGCATTGTTTTAGCATAAAAAGCTACTCAGGATGCAGTATTTGTATGAAGCATTTGCACTATTCCTTTTAAAGATCTTGTATCTTTTGATTGTGTTCATTTACAAAAGGTGAACATGTATACAAGGAAATATATCCTTCAGAAGAGCACTCATCAGTTTGTGCTATCATGTTTCCTTTGTTATTATGCAGCATTATTAGAAACAGTGTTTTATTATTTCATAAATGTAAATTAATACCTTCCAATTCCAAAGATTATTTTTAATATTAAAGTCAAAAAACAGAAAACAGAGTTTCAGTAAGAAATGTTCATTCTATATTTTGTTTGCTTTTTGAAATGGAAAATTTCAGCCCTTGAACACAAACACATTTTAAAATTGTGACTGATTTTGAGCCCAGTGCTGAGCTACCACAAGGGATTAGCAGGAGGGTTAAAGCCAGCCAGGCTTGCTACTACTTTGAAATTCAGCAGCTGAGCCTTCAATGTCTTCTGCTCAGCTTTGGTTTTTTTTCCTTACATTTCCTTCATAGCACTTACAATCATTTTCAGCATCGTGCCTGCCAGTGTCTTCCTCAAGCACAGAGAGACCCACAGCTGCATTTCTCATGGTCCCATATCTCTTATGGGACACATTTTTGCAAAGTGGGGTGATCTGAAGGAGCATTCAGATACTTTGATACAAACAACTGTTTGATGTGAGATGCAAGTGAAAATAAGCCCATGCTGATCACGAGTTAAATTCACCAAGGAAAAAAACATGATACCTAAGTATCTTCTAATGCTATGAATTGATTTCAAAGGGCTTGAAACTGAAGCCATGGAAGTCTTTCAAAATAGAGTCCCAGTGGAAGGCAAAGGCAGCATGTTTGCAGAAACAGTGCCCTGTGGTTTCTCTTTTCCTCTCTCCAGTGTCACAAGCCTAAGACTTTGCCTCTTTTGCTGTGCGTAATGTAAGACTTCAAGTGGGAGAAAATGGGTTAGGTGGGAAGACAGGATAGTACTGGAAGATTATCAACAACAGGAAATATCAAGAACACAAAAAACAACCTTTCTCAAGCAATGTAAAGGGGTATATTAGAAAATCAATGCTCTTGATAACTCAGAAGGAAGTGTGATACCCTATAAACTGCACTATTCTTCATTTCTGTTTCAAGTCACAAAGCGCTTTCTTTCACAAGACTTTTTATAATGGTTAAGCCCTTTACAACTACAATGCAGGAATGCAGCTTATTAGTTTTCTATAAAAAGAAAAACAATCCAGCTTGCAGAGTTTACCTCATCTCCAGGTTTAATATAGGGCTATTGTGCTGCTGAATTCCAAAGTTTATTAGTCTTCAGCACGAAAAATAGAGGTGAGGATCAAAACAAGATTTCCACTGCTGGTGCTTGGAAATAATAATTAATTTTAATAGCAATAAGTGAAAGGCTTTCATGCTTAGATGAAAGATGAAAACACATTTTTCTTGAAGTGGACGTGTTGGTATCTTGTTTGTTTAGTTTTCATTAAATGCCATGTCCTGTTTCTACATTCTAGGTTCTCAGTATGAGAATTTGTGCTTATTTAATCAGTGCTGCATTATAAGAATGCAGCAGCTAAGTGTTGTTTCTGTATATACACACCATCCACTGTTCTCCAATATTGGCTTCAATCAGCCAGCACAATAAAACACATATTGTCCTGGCCCAGTAAAGCACACTCTTCACTCTACATTGTTGTTTTTTTTTTTGACCTGCCTATTTAAGTAAACAAATTGAGCCTATTTATCCACAGCAGACCAGCCTGAAAAGTCATGCTTTATTGTCAACATTCAATCAGATTAGAGCTTTAGCAGGGGAATGCATGATTAACTGTTTCATTGGTAGCTGAACATACTAAAGTGCTCAACTGGGCGCCTCCAACCCATCAATGAAACACAACCGCCTGCAAGAGCACAGCCCCAGCTGTAGACCTGTCTTTATTGGAGCTGAGCAAGCACAGTGTTTCTTTCAGACAGCTGTGGACATAGGAGGGTGATTTTTGAAAGAGGGAAAGTGTTCTTCAGAGCTCCAGGCAAAATCTGATGCAATTCAACAGGTCAGTGTTGCAATACAGTACTTGCAGTGGCCTATCTCTCACAAAAGAGCTAGCAGAAAATGGGTGAAGAAAACAAGGGAGATGTCACTGAGTGCATGCTTGGTTCTGTCCCTTCCTCACCACTCAGAAAGGGACAGGCATGGACTGGCACAGACAGGACAGGAGCACTTGCTTCACAAGTCACCTCTCTCTGCACAGAGGTAACAGCCACGCAGGAAGCGTACCATTTTCTGTAATGCTTCAGAGATCATTACAGCAGTTTCTACAGAACTATGAACCCAACTAAGTTTACCAATACAATGACATTTCCTCCCATGAAATAATGACTAACAAGCCCAAATGACAAAAACTTCCACGACAGGAGACTCCAGAGAATAGAAATTTTCTTTTGACAATACATCAAACTTTAGGTAAATTCAGACATATTTCTTAGATGTCAGGAGAGAAATGAAGAGTGCAGGACTTCAGTTGGAAGGCATTTTAGGGACAGATCATCACATTTTGTCTTAAGACAGCAAGTGACAGAGGCTATAAACTGGAAAATAAAAGATTTTGTGGGCTGAAGTCCTATGGACAGGATAAATCCTTCAAATTACACAAGATCCTGGTTAAAAGCATTACTTCGCTGTTCAGAAGACTTCCAGCATTTTTCATTCTTTGCTAAATTTATCACCACTAAATCCCTTCCTTAAGATCAAAGTCTTTTGGGATACAGAAGATGAAAGACATAAAAGCACTATGATACAAGGAGACTCAGTGATGAAAACAGACTTCAGTTAAACAATCTCTTAATTGTTCCTGTAACTCAGCATGACACACTGTCTCAATGTCATCAGCAACAGAAGACTCCTGAGCAGGAAATTCTGACCTAGGGGATGCACCCATTGACTCCTGCATTTGTAGGTGTTGCTGAGAGGGACAGCCTTGTTCAGAGGGCCATCAGGATAATTAATGTCCAAACTCCACAGAGGAGATTTTTCCCCAGATCACACAAACAGAAATTCTTTTTAGTACATCTCATTGCCATTGTAAGAGAAAATAAAAGCCATCCAAATTTCTCTCTATATATTTGCCTTCATCACAATACACCACATTTTAAACAGTTAAGCTTGCTTTCCAGTGGAGGTCCAGTTCAAAAATCAATTAAATCAATTTGAAATGATGGAGAAGTTAATGTATTTTTTATTTTCCCCTGTTGTTCTGGAAACATTCAAGGAATACAATACCAGCCAAGAGGAGAGAGCAGCAATCAACAATACAAAAATCAGCCTGTCAGACAGAGATACTTCTCTATCGATCACTTCCATAGTACCCAGACAATGTGTGCAATACCCACCTTCAAGTACTAATTCAGTTAGGCGTTCCCTAGTTTGCTATTGCCTTCCATTGGGGTGCATCACCAGCATTTTTAATAAATACTTAAATAACTACTTTGCTCTGTATAAAAACTGAAGACAAAATCCTGAGTGAAATTCTAATTACTAAGACACAAAGAACAATTTTTTCCTGGCTAGCTGTGTTTAATACAGAATAAAGGACTGGGAACCGAGGGAGTTCTTTTTAACCCTGGTTTTAGAGCTGATCAGCTTAAAGTCTGTGCTGCTGTCAGTTGTGTTGACTGAAAGAAGTCTGTATGAGACAGAGAGGTTAAGAAGCTCACAAATGGGCATAGGGAAAGTGCATTCAAAGATTATAATCTTTGTCAATAATCTCATTAAATTGATTTGGTGTTGGCAAGACATGCTGCATAGTCCAAGCATACTATACTATTAGCTTATACTATATAAACTAATAGTTAATCCCATGAGCCATACATCCATGACATAAATGCAAAATGCTGCCTTCAGCTACGAGCTGATCATACTCTTGCCACAAACAATGGCATTTGTACCAACATGGCTGAAGACAGTGTTATAGCACAGAACAGTACATTTGATAGACTTGAAGACTCCAAAAATATTCTTCGGCTTTCACTCAGGATCAACTACAGCTATGCAAATGCTGGTCTGTTCTGAAGGGACTTAACCTGTAGATACACTGGGCTGCATTTTCAGCTGAAGGAACAAGCAAAGTTGTTGGAGAAGAAGCTGGTGCCAGCCAAAGAATCAGTTCAGATGGTTGTAGACTCCAGGCTTGCTAATTTGGAAACTTGTATAGGTGAAGTCACTCTTCCCATCAGCCTCCTGCACTGGTGTAGTGGGAATCGAGATAGACTATGGACTGCTGGTTCTCAGACAGATGTGTGAAAGGTGCATGGAATGGATACAAGGAGCATTTGATTGTTCCATTTCTATTGAATATCCCCTGCATTGTTGAAATGCAGTGAATATCACCGTCTCAGGGCATGGAAACTTTCTCATATTCCCAGCTTTCTCCTGGCTTTCTCCAAGTCTGCTGACCTTTTTCTTCATTTCTTGCTCTTTCTTTTTTAGAAGTGTCTTCCCCTGATGGGAACACTAGTAGTTGTTATTCCCCATGCCTGTGACTCATTCAAGCACATATATAGAAATAGCCGTGTGTCAAACTCAGCTAATTATGCCATTATTCCCCAGTTGTGGATTAGAGTAAAAATTCAATTAAAATTCAGCCCTTCTTCATGATACTTCAAGCACAATTTCTGAACCACTGTGTTACCCCAATAAGTGCCAAAATTTGATGAGAGACGGGTGAATACAAAGTACATTCTATGCCATATCGCAGAGGGAGTGGGAAGCATAAGTTCTCTCTGTGCCTTTGAAAACCTACTCCTCCATTACTAAAATGCAGGGTCTAGAAGCAATGTCAGATGGGAAAGCAGTTTTGCATTTTGTGAACACAGAGATAAATAATGCATCATTGTTGGACGTTTATCAGACCCTGTACACTTACAAAGAGGTGTTCTGTTCTGCAGAACACAGCTTCCTACCAGAGGCCCAAACCTGCGTTTTTCAGTGCTGTGTACTGGAGGTTCTTGGATTTGAACCCACTTTCTTGTCACTGATACTTGTTAATTTTCTACAACAGGTAATATTTCTGTTGTTTCTATCTAGCTGAAGAAGTTTATCATGAACTGCTTCAGTCCAATGAGGCCTTATCTCTCTAAGAGGGTATGCACAGATAATAGCTGATTCTGGTGAGTCTTAGTAATGATGCATCAGTTACAATGGCAATTTGCACATCTTGGCTGCTGAATTTTATGGTTCTCTTTTGTTTGAGAACCCAGTGGGAGCTGTGACCTCATCTTACAAGTGTACCAACTACACACAAGTCCAGTGGAATCACTGGGAGCAGCAGCTTAACAGTGCTTCAAAAAAAAAAAAAAAGAAAGAAACAGAACAAAACTAAACTAAACTAAGGAGAACTAAATGAATATGCTGCAATAATTTAGACATGCAAAAATAAGGAATCGCTTCAGAAGAACCCTGGCCCACCTCTCATCCAAGGTCACACAGTACATCTATTGCACAGTAGGGAACTCAGCCCAGGTCTCCTATCAGGGCAGAAAGTAGATCAGAATAGAAGTACATGGAAACTGGGCTAATGATTCCACTGTGGGCTTTGCAGCATCACATCTCTAATGCATAATCTGAATGACACTGATGAAGAATCATCATTTCATAACCATCCATACCAACGCATACTCTGGAGTATACCAGAGATACTTATGAGGCCCACTGGGAAATACACATGGGCTCCTCCTTCCCTCTGGCATGAAACATCAGAGTAACCACATACTTCTTTTAGGGTTTTTTTGAAAGCTTTTTTGAGCATGAAAAACATACAGAGAAGGTCAAATTCTCAAACTGGAATGAGAAGAGAGAAAACATAATTTATACACACAAGTATGATTTTCTGGTAGCTAGCAAAAATCCAAGCATCTTTACCTATGTATTTTCCCTTTACTCTTATTCTGTATTATGCCCCGATGCCCACTCCAATACACAGAGTTGTTCCTACAAAAACACTGCTGTAATATTAGCTTCACCAGTCAGAACTCTGATGAAAACCAAAGGAAACACATAATTATTTTTTTTTTATTTAGGGAACCTGGTGTTTTCAGACAAATACTGTGGTCAGACACAGTGAACAAACACTAAGAAGCCCCTTCCTGAATATGGTGGAGCATCCACATTTGCATTTTTCAGAGTTTCAACAAAAATGTGCCCTTTACAGAGGAAAGACAGAAAGAGTAATAGTTACGTTAGGTATGTTTAAGAAATACAGTTTCTTTCCTGCTATGTGATCCTCTGATTATAAGATATCATTTTCATAACTCCAAGTAACAAACCCAGAACCTAGAGAGTAAAAATTTAAATGTTCTAATTTAAATGGATAGATAGATAGATAGATAGATAGATAGATAGATAGATAGATAGATAGATAAGAGGCCAATGTGGTGAATGTCCTAAGAGCCTTTCCCTCTTTTGCTCCTCTGCCTTTCTCACTCAGAAAATTTATCTAATGTATCTTCAGCAAAATACAAGATATAATATAGAAAAAATAAGGCATAGTAATAAGATGGCTTTTAATGTATATGCAAAGAGTGGAAATTGAAGATGCTTCTTGCTCACCATGAGGGAATCTTCCATAGAATTCACTGCTCCTTTTGATAGATTAAAAACTCCTGCAACAGAAATGAGGTAAGGGCTGAACTGCTAATTGTATAAACCAGACGCATACATCTGAAATCCTGAACAGCAATAACTTGTTACACAAATTACCTCTTTCCAACTGATAGTTAATGTTATGTAAATAGATTTTAAGGACCTTTTCCTTTAGAAATATTGAAATATGACTAAAAAGGGAAGGAATGAGTTAACTTCCTTTTTAGCTGCCCTTTTCTATTATTCATAGTTCTGCTTAAAGCTGTTCAGATGTAATCCTTCACAAGTTTTATACTATCTGCCATTAGTATTAAAACAGAAATTTATTATAGGGCACATATTCATCTACTGACATAAAAGTTACAGTCCAACTCTAGCTGAATACTAGAGCAATCAGCTGCTCTCTATCTTTTATTGATAGGCAAAGAGCTGTAAACTTCTTTAAAGAAGATGTAGAGAATATTCATTCAAAAAATAGGCTTCTCCTTTCCCAACTTGTGTCCACTGAGAATAAATGCCACATAGCAAGCAAATAAATGCTACATAAAACTACCTCTTAAATCTTGTGTATATTCCCAAAACCAAAACCAGACCAGCTACAGACATGAGGTTGAAATCAAAGCAGGTTTGTATCTAAAGTCATCAGATATAATTTCTGCCAGTGCCTGAGAAAGCTTCCCAGAAATTCATTTCTAGAAGGAAAGTGTATATATGCACCAATGACTCATGCTTCTAAAATTGTCTTTCTGATTTTCCTCCTGAACCTTCCAGACACCTGCTGCATTAACTCATCTTACACAGACAGGAACCTTATACAGAATAAAACAAACCCATCTGCGTAAAATCCCATTGTCCTGGGGACACGGCCATGAACCAAATCTTCCTTAGTCCTATCCATTTCCATAGGAGGAGACAGTCAAACTCCATGCTCCAGCATCTGGTGGCTCCTGTTGTTTTTAGCCATACACTTTGTTGAGCATGTAATTCCAGGGGAGAGGTTAGTAATTGCTCACTGAATAATAAAACTGTCAGTGCCATGTCATGGCTACCAACAAACCTCTGACTGTGCTGACACTGAGATACAATGCATTTGCTGCTACTAAGATTGGAACCATGACACCAGAAGTGGAAGAGTTTGTGCAATTTGGGGCTCAGTAGCTGCAGTGTGCCTTGGCCTGAGGACAGTCCAGACCATGAAGACTGAAGGCTTCAGCCAAGTAAGCCCATCTCCAAGACTGCTCTGAACGAGCATCCAAAGCCCACCAGCTAGGTCCAAGCTTATACTCAACAATATCAGATTATCTGCTAATGATATAGGCAAATTCCACTTTCTGTATAACAAACACATAATTCCCAGTTTTAATCCTGGCCTTTTTCTAACTGATCTTGGTAAGACAAATAATCACCTCCAAACATATGGCAATCCTCAACCCCAAAAGAGCTTTGTCCTCTTCTTAGAATGGGAAGCCAAAAAATCTCCAACAATTTGCATGACCCTCCTTTCACTTTTTCTGCCTTTGTAACAGGTTCCTAAAACCTATCCTGAATTTCTTGTAAGAATTTGGACTTATACACGAAGAGTCACGGGGCAGGCATGCAATGATGTCTCCATCTAAAAACCAAAACATGTGTAAACCATTTTAAGTTTTCAAGGATGAGTGACATTTCATCAAGTTTTAGGTCACTTTTCTCTGCTAGGAAATGAAGCAGTATATCCAGGCTTTAACGAAAGACGGGCTCAGATTTTGTAATGTAGGAACCGATGTGGTAGAAAACATCACAGTGACTTGAGTAATAAGTTAGGGGCAAGATCATAAATGCAGCAATCTTTGGAAGGGCTCTGAAACAATTAGTCAGATTTTTAGAAATAACTGAACGTTAAAAAGGTAGTATCAGTGCTTTAGCAGTAACACTGTCAGCTATGCCACTGTACATTAGAGAGAGCTAGTGGAAATAAAACCAAATACTTTTTCCTTTGTGTTCAGAGACAGTTTTTTCAGCAAAACAGAGTATTTGATTAGCTTTAAGTATGTTAAAATATTTCAATACTTGATTTTGGAATTAGCAACGATTACCAAGATGGCAATCTCAGGTGATCTTCATTTCACCTGACACACTTCTCCTCAAGATCAAACCCAGAATGTCCCTGGCTGACGATGTACCTCAATGCTGTTAACCTGCCAAGGACTGACTGTGTACAAAGCCAGCTGTTCACAGCTAGAGCCTCAGAAACATTCCTGTATATTCATACAAACGTATCTCATGTCTGCATCTTATACTCAAAAAATGGCACAAGAAAACAAGTGATGATCCAATCAGACGCTCAAAGTTCCTGCTTGTATGCACAATTTCATTCGATCTGCATGAAATGCTGTGTTGCTGGACTCTGCAGTAAAACATCTTATAGCCACGAACCTCCAATCTTAAGCAAGATTATTCTCTCATAACTTAAAGAAGTTCTGATATTAAAAGCAGTGCTGCACACCATAAGATAAGAGCCAGCAGCCATGCAGAGAGGGCAGGAATCTAACCAGCCCAAGTGAGATTCCTGCTGCACAGCCTCAGGTCATCCCTTGCAAACAGGCAGGTGCAAAACTCAAAGAAAAATACAATTTGCACCAGGAGAAATTGCATCTAAGTACATCATGTTAGCTTATTTTTGTTTTGTGGTTAGGGAGCATAGTGGATCAAGAAAACTGTAGTTCAAGCAGCACCAGTTACCTGCAATTAGATGGAAAATTTCAGAGAAAAGCACTCTTCAGAAAAGAAGATTCTACATTAATGTGGTATCACACAACAGCCTTTCAACACACCATCGTGTCTGTGCCTCGTTTTGATTCCACAAGTCTTCAGAAAAGATTCCCTGGCATCTCAGCAAAGTAAATTCCTCAAAAAAGCCCAGTGCAACCTGTCAAGCAGTAGATGTCAATGCAAATAGCACTGGTATGCTGCGAAGCTTTTTTTGTTTTGGGGGAGAGGTGGGGGGCAAGGTTGAAAGACAGAAGAGATGTGCAAATGGAAAGAGATGGCACAGAGCGTGCACTCCCAGTGAGCCTGGACCTAGCAGCCATCAGGTGTTGTGAAGGATGCTTCCTGTGTCTAGAAGTGGAGTCACTGCCACTTTACAGTTTCGTTTTGCAATCTGGTTGATGTCTTTATATAAGGAGAAAAAATGTGGGACACCAACATGCAAAGAGTTCTGGATACCAAAAAAAGAAATAATGTGTAAAGACACATACAGCATTCAACACTTGTCTCCTCTGAATTTAGCTTTTAGCCCTGGCTTCATGCTTCAATGTTTTCCCCTTTTTGGAGAGTAGAAAGTCTCATCTAATGAAAAAAAATAAAATAAAGATCACCCCCTTTTTTTTCAGTCATTTGTTATGAAGCAAATTTCAGACTCCAAGTAAAGCTAATTTCTAAATACCAGATTCTGTTCATAATTGCACTCCTAGATTTCTCCAGAGCCCTGGGGACTATGCGACTTCAGTGCTAGGAATCAACCCTTATTCTTCTGAAGCTTACATGATGTCCCAGCTGTATCAGAGAAACATAAAGAGGTGCAATATCCTCCTGGAATAAACACATTATGAGTCAAAGTGTTCCCTGCTGAGCATAAACACATTGCAATGGATCTCGGCCAGCCAGCATCAGTAGTGGTTCTGATGTAGCACTGCATACAAGCTGGACACGTGCTGGAGTCCCAGAGCTGCACAGCCAGCTCTCCCAGACTGGCATGGTGGAGTCAGGACTCAGAGCTGAAAGGGGAGATTTAAACCACCCAGGGAATTACCATACCAGCAGCATTACTGCTACCCACCATCTCCCTGTCCTCTTTGCAGCTCTCACCCACAGACAAGACTGCTTGCAAAGGGGAAGACAAGCAGCTTGGGAGGCAAAAAATTAGAAGAGATGAGGCAACCTTGCCTGAAACAAATTATTCTCAACCTTTCAGTTATAATACACAAGCCTTAGCAAAACCTGGGCTAGTTCCCAGCCTCCTCCAGCACTCTTCAGGCATGAATTTCTAGAAGGAAAGACTTGCAGCATACCTATATCAGGCAGAGGAAGGCAGCAACATAGATTCACTGCTATTCCCCCACACAGGATCCAGCCCCTGCCCCAGGACTCAAGGACACACCAGTCCTATCCCTTCAGACTCAGGTCACCTTTCTACCAATGCAGCTGTGAATGTAAGCCCTGGTTTGGTGGACATCCAGCCCGTCTTGCTAACAGCAGGCTGCCTCTCCAGGCTGCCACTAGCTTTTATTTTGCTGTAGCAATAGCAGAGTCTGGAGGAATGGTTGGTCTTCTCCTTGTGCTCTATGACTAGGGAATGGGTAATTGGTTTTATAGCTTTTTATGAAGGCTCATTTATAATGGCAGCCAGCTGCTTCAGCAGCCAGTACATCCTCTTGTGCCCCCACTATACACTGACAAATTTTACTCTTGACCCTGACTCAGACGATGCTCATCTCTTTGTCAAGTCTCCCTCAAGTGCTATTTTCACAAAATCCTATGTAGCCTGTGACACCCTGAAGGAAGAGGGACCCAGCCTCCGTAGCAGTGCCCTGGCTGCAATTCCATAAACCCACACCTGGGTTACTGTAGCACATTCTTCACAGCTGCAGAACTGCAGTCTCTGAACTTCTTGGTTTATAAACAGTGATTTAAGCATCACCCCTTGCAACCTGTCTCTGTGAGGCACGGTGCTGACCTTCCACACATGGAGCTGCTATTCCAGCTCCCTCCCACCTTGCACCCTCTCCTTGTTCAAACCTGAACGAAGCACTGAACCATGCAGACACACAGAACTATGCTGTGCCTTTAGGTGCTTGGTATCAGAGCAGCACTGATTCACAGTCAAACACAGGTCACCTGTGGAATAACAGAGCTCTAACATTTACTTCCAGTCTGCACCTCCTCCCTCTGGTTGCCTTCCTTGCTTTCTGAACACAAGGCACTCTTTCTCCCTGACAGCTTCATGCAGATGCAGAGATAAGGATGGTTGTCTGTTTGTTTTTCCTGGGGGAGAATATTAGGAAACGCTCCAGCTATTAATTTGATGAAGGAGGTGCTAGAAATTACAGCAAATGGCAACATCAATCCATATAAAAGCTCTGCCATGTTTTTATTCTGAACTCACACAACCAGGCAATGCAGAGTATGTGCATTTCTCACAGCCTCTCCCCTGGCCCCTCCATTATCCTCTATGCCAGTGGCACCTGTTTCCCATGTTGCTGTTCAGAGCTTTCTCACATTTTGCATTATTCTCTAGAAAAGGATGGGCACTCTCCCAAGCCTTAATACAATGTCTGTCTAAGTAATGAGTACCAGATACCTGCTTGTAAAAAGGACCAAACTGTCTGCTGGATGACACAACTGTATACAAGTTTGAGAATATGCAGTTATTACCCTAATAATAAATGGAATCCCTTCAAAGAAGGATCTTTGCTTTCAAAGTTTTGCTTTATATTTTACAGCAGCGGAAATATGCAATTCTCCCTGGCTTCTCTTTGGGAAGGATACATTCCTTTTGCTCAGTTTTGTTCTTATGAAGTCAGAAGTCCTATTCCAAAGAAAAGGTAATATCTTCAAGTTCAGAATATTCTGTAAAGTAGTGGAAATGTCTTAAAACTGGGAGGGGGAGGAGGGCGGGGTCAACACCCAAAACAGTAGAAGGGAACAGAGGGTGATCCTTGGTAATGGAGTCAAGATGCAGTGCAAGCTAAGAATCCTGACATGAAGAGTTACTGCTTTAACAACACAGTGGGTTATCTGGTTAAGACATTTGCCCTGACATCAAGTCCTGATATGCCTCCATACAGGTACTAAGGTCATAGAAAATCCCCAAAATCTACCTGGCACTAACCAAAGGGGAGCACTGAACATGAATTTCTGTGGAATTACAACCTGTCTCATGGTTGAACACAAAGCTTCTGCTGAAATCTATGAATATTTGTGGTGGGTCCAAAGAGTTAACTCCTTGGTAGCTGCTGGCATCGATGTTGCTACAGGCAACGTCTCTATAGAAACAGCATGCAGGGATAATGCTCTGGTCAGTGACATGTTTTGGTGTCAGATCTGTCACCAAAGAAATTCCTCATTAGGGGAGCAGGTAAACCACTTATTCACAAAAAGGATCTCTCAAGCAATTCAGCCTCATGCCAACAAGATGCATTGCACAGTGGGCTGAGATGCAATTCCAGGCCACTGCAGAACAGCAGCAGCTGGGATCATCCTAAGCACTGCCTGCTGTCCCTGTGCCTGCCGGAGTAGCCAGGACAGAATAGGGCACGTGGCATGGTGCTTGTGAGATCACCACATCTCCTGTGTTTTTAAACCAGTGAGGGGTTATTTTTAACCCCAGAGAAGAGCTGTGACTCCCTCAGATTTCCTTTATAAAACCCCAATGTATGTTGATATTACCCAAGCCTAGGCAGGTTTGGCAGGCTTCATCTTCAACATCTCCCAGAACCCCAAGAGTAGCTTCAGAAAATTCTTCCAACTTGCAAGAAAATATATTTTCCATCAGCTACCAAGAAGCCTGAATGAAGTGCAGAAACCACCTCATAGCTGAATTCCCAGAATCCTCGTAGCTGAAGATCTCTGCTCCGATACTGATCAAACGATTTACACCCAGATAGACCTTACTAGCTAGGGTAAGAGTCTGGAGACTGAAGATGGAAAGTTAAATTTCTTTATAAATAAATATAGATTGATCATCAATAAGTAGGCCCAACAACCAGAGACATGAAACCAAGGGACTCTCTCGCCACAGAGAGTGCCCACATAAGAGGGACTGCAAAAGGGAACAGACTACACTGCACAGAGGCAGCACAGGAACAGCAGGGCATGGGAACTTGCACATCATGGGTTACATATGATCCTATAGGTCAGAGGAGCCCCAAAAAAAAGCAGTTCCCTGCATTCACCTGACTGACCACTAGTAGCTCAGACTCACACAGGCCTATTCATTTTAGGTCCTATCTCCTGTTTAAAGCTTTTTGTTTAAGAAGCAAATTAAGTTTCATAAAGCCAAACTTCTCAAACAAGAGTTGTTTCCCATACAAACAATGCCTTTTTCTTTTAACAAAAGCCTGGCCCCTTTGCATCAATAAAACACAGCGAAATCTCTGCCTACTTAATGAAAGGGCCGTGTATTAAATGTATTCTCCAACATTTTCTATCAGAAAAACTCATTCCAACCTCCTGCTTTGATACACCATGGCAAAAAGCACTAGGAGCAGTGGAGCTGCACGCTGTGCTCCTATACACAGCCCAGCACAGAGCTCAGCCAAACCCTGCTCCCAAAGCAGGGAGACCCAGTGCTGCCACCCCAGCTTCCTCCCCAGCTGTGCCTGCCGTGCCGGGCACCCCCAGCCCACCCCCTCTTCTCCAAGACTGTTGCCTGGAAATGGCTTTAACATTTTAGAGCAGAGTTTTGCAACCTGGTTTCCACGTTGACATCATAAAAATGAATTAAGTTTGAAACACACAACAGTTTTATCATACAAAATGAAGGCTCACTCATTAGGCTGCCTGTGCTGTTATCATCGCGCTTGGTGGTGCAGGCACTTATCTTTGTAGGAATTCTTTCTGTGTGCAGAGAAAGAGGGCAGAATCTGCTGTCAGGACTGATGAACTGCAGTTGAAACTTTACATCTTAGAGACTTCAGTTTTCCTTCATTTTAATTGTGTTTTCATCTAAAATATTCAGTAAAACAAATAAGCTTTGGTGTCTGGAAATACGTCTGCATATGCTGAGGCTAGTTTGACTCCAAGCAGGATGTCTTTATTATACTGTATTCATTTCCGCCAGCACCATCCCTTTCTCAGAACACAATGGTGAGTTTTCTTTCATAGTGAAATGGTACACACATCATCCCTGCTGTGTCAGTTTTATCCAAAGTTCTGCACTGTTTAGAGGATTGTTGAGGCTTTGGTACCCAGACTGATGTAATTACTTGAGAAATTCAGTTCCTCCCTGCCCAGTTTTTAGCCCTCATGGTTGCAGAGGAAAGGGTACAAAAACAAAAGCCATGTGCAAACTGTAAGCTCAGGAGCAGAAAGGCTTATTGTCACTTAGATAAGCATTCATCACTGTCTTTAAGGCCCAAAATTCAGATTGATATTCACTTTCAAAATATAAATGTACACCAAGCAGAGTGGCAGAAACCAGAGATTCCAGAACCTCGAGAGGATGGGTGGTGCCAAAGTCTATTTAGCAGAGGAGTTGATTGCAAATGAGCCCTGGAGCTTGCAGGGCTGAAGCCTCAGCCATCCCTTCACTTTCTTTTTGCCTTTAAGACTACCTCGCAGCTTCCTTGGATGTTTGGACAAAGGTCTGCCTCTCTACCAATTGACAGCTCTGCTGACACTGTCTGAGCAAGTGCTTTGGTTCCACTGAGGTCTACCCAGAGGTCCCAAAGATCAAAACATGTTCACCATTCTTCAGCTAAGTTCTTTGGCTACTGATCACCAATAAATCTGTGTTCTTTCACTGTACAATATGTCCAAAACATGAGCCAAACATAACAAGGTCTGGAAGCAGCAGTACTGTCATCCAGGCCATACCTCTTCTGAAATGTGTTGCCTCAGGAACACACTGTATGCAATGTATTATTTGAAAAACACTCCAGAAAGTGCCCTTTGAAGCATTCAGGTAACCACTCCCACAAACACCATGTTTTCAGTTCTCAAGAACATCTCTCTTCTAACTGCGTTGAAGCCCATTTCTCTGCCCCAAAGCCTTGTGATCATGCAAGAGCCTGAAGGCAGCAGATGCTGATACATTTTGTTGAGTAGTTTTTCCCCATTTACATTAAAAATAAGATACAAATTTTTTTACACCTTCTATTATTGTTTCATCCAAATAATTTCTGCCATTTGGAATGAAACTTCCTGCGACAGGCTCATTAGTCTGACAGCAAAGCCAGCAAGTTAAGAATAACCCAGCACAGCACATTTTGCTTTTCTCTGCAGTTGTTTCAAAAATAGGCAACGAGAACCCAAATCCTGACCCCAGTGTGCATCCCAAATTAGCCAAAGGAATCTTTCTGAAGATCATAAGCTCTTTGTTCAGCCTGTGTTCTAGCACTGGAGCATAGCAGCAGACCAGCAATTTCCTCACTCTGTGCCTCTGCATAGAGGAGCCAGCAAAGCCTCAACCAGCTCCGTGCACCCCTGGGGCTCCTGGGCCAGCTCCCCCCGCTGCTGCATGGTTCCCAGCAGCAGGGCAGTCCTGCACTGAAACTGTGGAACGGTGGAACTGAACTGATGTTATTTTTTTATCTCCTAAAAAGAATTACAATGTGAATGGCTCCAGCTGTCTGATGATTTGGCTTGGCTAGCACAGGAAGCGGGATAAGGATACAAGCTGGCTTAGAGACTGTAAGAAAAGCATATGCTAAACAAGAATATTATGGTAAAAAGGGATTAGATAGTGCCTTTATAAATTACAATAATGTCAATTCAAGGAATCAATGACTATGGAGAAGCAGCATTTATAAGATCAGAGACATAGCTTATCCTTGGGGGTTATAAATAACCATTTGTAGACAGTGTTTTTATCTCTTAACTACAAATTGAGGTATAACGGCACATTAGCTGTCTTCGTGGAGGCACAGAAGTGTTATAAATAATTAGTACAGTGATAACTATTGTCTCCACCAACACAGAGAGGCAAAGGTTGCATCCCTCACTCCAGTCAGACTGTGTCTGACTCCTGAAGTAATCTGCTCCCTCAATGTCCACCTAAACTTGCAATTAAACTGGAGGTGGAAGCAAAGAGATTTAAGAGAAAAGAAAAGCAAATGTGTAAACCAACAGTCTAAGTTTCTAACAAGGAAATAGGCCAGACAGTAAATCAGATTTGTTATGGAAGAAAGTCTTTACTATTTCTCCATGGCCTGAGCAAACCAGAAAAAGCCAAGCATTGTCTCAGTGTTTCGAACTACCCAGGCTTCCTAGCTGCTCCCCAGGACCACAGAGAGAGGGTTTGCTAAGCTACAACACCCTTCTTATACAGACAAATGAAACTGTTTATTTGGCATCCCACTGTGCACAGAAAAGATAAAAAACAGAACTGGCAGAACTGCAGGTACCAGGAGAAAATAAGCACAAAGCAAAGACTTTGCTGAATTTAGTAATGAGTGAACAATGTCTGAGGAACTGATTGATTTGCAAAAGTGCACAGGATTCAAGATGCCCGAGGTCAAAGGAAGGACTTCAGGTGTTGGTGACCTTTGGTTTAGGTCTTGAGAATATAATAATCTAAAATGACATCAGCCTAAAAGCTGTGGACAGAAAAATGACAAAGCTCTGAATTAATATGTTTTATGCAAGACACTATTCAAAGAAATAATCTGGTCTTCTGCAGAACTTAAGTTTCTGAGTCAATAAAAGAACAAGTACTGTAGATTGATGTACAAGATTAATACTTGCACAAAGTCATTGTGTACCAGCACTCACTGGCATTGTGCACATGGCCAGCAATATGGTCTACTTGGAGTATTAATAACATGCAATTGCAGCAAAACTGTCTTCTTTGATGTGAAACAAGGACTCTGCATATTGTGATACAGTGCATGTTAGGATATCTAATCTGCATATACTTGGTTTCTGATCTAGAGGACAATGGAGAAACAGTCAAGTGAGAGGAGAAGGACTGTCTCACTGTCACAGCATCAGTTCCAGTGAGAGGAAAGGTTGATCCAGGTGCCAGATTTCATACATGGCCTTGAGCAGGACCTTGATCTCGTGATTCTGCATTCTTTTCCACACAGCTGGGAATGCAGGGAGCACTGGCAGCTAATAGATTATTTGAAAATTTCTCCAATGGGCAGGAGAGTTTTCTAATGTGATTTACCGTAGCACTGAAAACAGTAAGCTTGCTGTCAAGGAGAGGTCTCGCAGGTGCAGCTTACACTCAATACAAAAATAATCAGTGGTGATTTAGCTTCTGTGCTCACCTAACCAGAGAGATCCGTGGCTTCTTACACATTATCTTTAATACAAAATATATATTTTCATTCTTGCTGGCTTCCTCCACAAGGCATTCTATTCATATGGGATTTTTAGGCTTATAATTTAATCATATGAACAGCTTTTGCCAATTGATGTTCCAAGTCCCATGACGATATACTTTTAGATTGCAGCTTTAAACAGCTCCAAGAAATGTCTATTCTGTCAATGAAGAGCTTAAGAAATGAACAATTTATTTTTATCTTACTGGTGGAATGAGGGCAGGTAAAAGGGATGACAACCATTTTCACATCAATTATAAATACTGCATTACAAACACAAGCTGCATCTTTAGCCTTTCAGGGTCTTTAGATCTCTTTGTGTGCCTGTAATCCAGAAATTTTTATTTGTTTTATGGTGCTTCAAGCCAACCTTACAAAACTAATCTTTTCTGCTTTCTTTTCTTATATAAGCACCAATTGCTCAAGCAATTGTATTCTTTTAGTTTCCTTGTCACCACTTACTGTACCCTGGTGAACTCCATTGAGCTCAGATTCTATGACTAGGACATACTGTCTAGTCTTGCAAGCCCAATTTTTCTCAAAGACCTTTTCCTACTGGACGATATTTTAACCATTCTTCATCTAAGGAAGTTTAGATATGGATACATTATACAATAACAATAAACTATGTCTTAGCATATTGTACACAGAGCAGAGATGCCCTGGTGACAGACAACAGTGGAGGATAAAGATGAGTGTGGTGATGACGTGTTTTTATTTTTAATTACCGAACTACTGCAGCGTGATGAAAAAGTAACATTTCCAAGGACAGATCAACTAGATTAAGTGTTTGAGATGAGAAAATATACACAGGTGCTAGCAAAATTAGAAAGGAGAATTGGAAAAACCTAATTAACAGAAAACAAATGACTACGTAATTTAATTGTAGGCTCCTTGCTTGCACTGTTAACTGGTAGAGCATTGAAGAAAGCATTTGCAGGTACAAAAGCAATTTTAAAATGACTACACCACAACATTGATTAACCATTATTTTATTCCATTTTATGGAAAATAATTCTAGGTAAATACCATTAGATAAAATAGAAATCCTTCTTCGTAAGTCATATTGTGTTTTTTTGTTTGTTTGTTTGTATAAGATTTAAAAGCTATTGCAAGTCAAAGGACCCATCAAAAATAACAACAGACAGAAGAGAAACGCTCTTTTCATAATATGAATCGTACAAAGGCAAAACAGCTGCACATTCAACTTGCCAAGTAAAAGAAATCAGCTTATACATGGTAAAATTATACGTATCTGAGCTCTATCAGAATGTGAATAGGTATACTACAGACAGAAAATAAATATATTTTTGAGGTTCTGTTTTCACTAGCAAAGAAATCTCTGATAGTTTTGAAAATCTTTCTCTAATCCTTTGTTTTCAGAAGAAATAGTACTGCAGTTTAAACAAAGGGATTGACTGACATCCTAGCAAATTACTGCAGAGAAGACATGAGGCACAGTCATGCTAAATTTCAATGACCTAAGGTACAACCATGGCACAAAGGAACTTCTCAGATGAACCAAATGATTGAATTTCTCTTGTAAAGGACAATAAAGCATGCAAGCATTGATTTTTTTTTTCCTCAGAAACACACAATCCTCTTTGTGAATGTGTGATCAGCGGCTTAAAATCCAGTTTATTCTGGCCATCTAGAGTTGGTATAGATAAGAGTGAAATCTAGTTTCATAATGTAAAAGGAGATGAGAAAAGGGTTTGTTTTCATATTCATACTCACTGAACTGTAATTGGGAAGGAAAAAAAAAAAGAAAAAAAGAAAGTGTTTTTCTTATTCTTGCCATGTATATTGTTGAGATAGTTCCCAAATGAACACAGATAGAGGTACTCTTACCTCCTGGACACAAATTTTATTTTTACTTCAATGGTTCCACAAAGGCCATTGGAAAGACCAAAATCAGCACTTGAGGACTGTTTAAAAATACTGTTTTGAAGTTCAAAACACCATACTTGCTCTGCAGACTTGAATAAATCAGAGGTAGTTCAGCTTGATCTCACTCAAAGCTACTCCGGGGAACGTGTCAGACAGTATTCATCAGGTAGTCCTACATGTAAGGTTTGTAGGATTACCTGGACTTCAGGAGAAACTTATGGTTCAATTCATTGAATGCAGTAACGTTACATATAAAAAAGACAGCTATAGGTGTGTAAACAGATAAAAAAACAAACACAGTTACACTAGTGGTCTAACTGAAAACACACAATCAGTTCAACTAGGATACAAATGTGAATGCTCATTCTGTTGCTGACATGAAATTCATGCAACTTTCCATCTTTATAAGTTAGCAAAGTAGCACAGAAAACAAAGAAAATATTTAAGATTTGACCTGATATAAGTCAGTCCAGTGTTAGACAAATATAGTCCACACTGAAGAGATATTTCTAAGCCAAGTGCATGACTCCACACGCCAGCCAAGCTGTTGTTTCTCAAAGCCCAGATTCCAGAGCACCTTCATAACCCATACTGGCTCTTTTTGTCACTCTTTTATTAAGTGGAGAGGATTTTTCTTCTGCTGAAACAAAATCAACTACCAGTCTTAATATTCAGTCCAACTATAGAGCTGTAAAACGAGCAGACACTGGAAAGCAAGAAGATAGAGGAAACTGTTGGAGGAGCTTTGTTATTAGAAATTAGCTTTATTTCTTTTCCTATAAGAATTCTTACTGCTATTTTTTGCTATGGGTGTTTATTCTGTGCTTGTCCATAAATCTGAGGATGCACTGACTGTTTAAAAATAGAAGCCCCTGGCTATTAAAAAAATACAGCAGCAGATGTTTCTGCTCCAGGCCCAGATGTATACGGCAGCAAATTTTCAAACTCACCAATAAATCTCTCCTCATTCACAGATGTCAGGGAGGTCCAAAGGAAACCTTAATTCAAAATGTATTACACCATCAGAAAAGAATATTTCCAAGATTCAGATAAACTAGCATGAGGCAATCGTGGTAATTCTCCTTCTTTCACACGTCTGTCTCTCTCTTCTACGTGCCAATGCTTCCAGTCACTGCTGAGGCCAATCTTCCCTGCGTGATTAACTTGCACCCGAGCAAGGATCTCAATTTAATTCCACGAAAGCAAGTGATAAAACTGTTATAATTTCTGGCATCTGCACCTGCATGAGAGTGCTGAAGGGAGGCTGGGCCTGCCTTGAGGAGATAGCATAATCCAGCCTGAAAGCAGTTAGGTTGGCATTTATACCTTCAGGGACAAAGGGAGGTGCGGAGGTTGGCAGGGATGCTGCGGTTCTCCAAGGCCAGCCCAGGAAGCACAGCTGGTTACAAGCCCCGCAAAAGTGCTTTGTGTCCATATAATCTCCAAAATTATTTATGTTTCTTTCAGCTCTGAAGTACACATTTACATTATTTGGGAAGACAGTTTTGTAGCACAGCGGTTCAGGACACATTGGAAAATAAGTAAATCCTAGGCTTACTGGTAATGCGAGAAACAAAATTTGATAGTTGTGTTATTACATTTCTATTTTTCCTAAGGTTTACCTTCAGCCATATAGTCCTTATTCTTTTCACCCTCACACATATCTAGATGAAGGAATTATATTCCACAGCTTTCCATACCCCATTGCAGAGTTAACAAATGACTAAGGCAGAAAGAACTCTTTCTTGATTTGCTGCAAATCCTCAAGCAGAATAATTCCTTTTTTCCTCAAATTCCTGATCTATAAAATGGAAACAATACTCGCCAGCTCAACAAGTATGGCATTTCTGGATTTCTTCAGTATCTTCAGGCTGAGAATATCAAAATAATTGTTATTTTCCCTCTTATCTTCAAGAGGCTTCAATTCACAAACGGGCTGACATATCTCATGGGTCAGTAGTAGTACTGGTGAACAACCTTGCTAGATACCACAATGATCCTGTTCAGTATAGAATCCACTGATATATTTGCTTAATTCCCATATCCACTTCCAACAGCTCAACATATTTATCAATGATCTTTACACAATCTGCTTACCTGCTCCCAAAGAGCTGCATAAGTCACAGACCGTGCTTTACAGATCCTGATCCAGAAAGCCATTAGCTCATATTAAATGCAAAAGTATGCCTTGATGCTTTTCTAGATGAAGGCAAAATTTCTGTGATGCTGGGGAAGAAGTGGAAGATTTCTTAACAGCTGTTCCACTGTTTTTTCTCTGCTTCTACTTAGAATGGAGCAGATAAAAAAAACACACAGCACATGAGCAGCCTAACAAGAGTAAGTGAAGTGAGGCCAGAATCAGGCTGTGTCAAACCTGACAACAGTCATGATTTATATTTTCTTCCTTAGATGACCACCAGCAATCCACAGCAGAAGCGTGATGCATCAGCTTAACAACAGAAATGTAGCTAATTACCAGCTGCAAGCCAAAATGAACATCAGACCTAATCACAATCATGACCCCAAATTGAACATATCTGAGCGGGGCAGACCCTGAGGTGAATCTCTGCTGGCCACAGAGGAAGAAAACCTTCACAGTTTCAATGCACATTGACCTGTGGGCTATTACTAGTGCTCTCATTATTTATTAATTAATTAGCAGTTAATTACAGCTACTTTCATCCTAAGGATTAATGCAAGGTTCTCTTAATACTAAGAGCTCATTTAGTGCTTTTCATGTTGAAAGCACTTGACAAGTGCTATCTAAGCCTCACATGAACACTGTACTACCCAGACAACAGGAAATACTTTTATCTTCTTATGCCCCACACTGGGAATTACATCAATGATTCCCACATGCTGTGAAGGTCCCTGCTATCTTCCCTTTGCCTTTTATTCATCCAGGCAGCTGTCTAGATACCTGTTGTCTCTGGTCCGATTCATCACACTGTTGGCACCTTGTGCTATCAGTGCAAGCATTCCTGGACCTAGTACTGTCATGTGTGCCAGGAGCCTCTGTTGTGCTCCCTCCGTGATCTTGTCATTTACTTGTCCAATTATGATGGCTGATGCACTGTCCCTCCTCTGGTGTTTCTACTACACTCAGCCCTGTGCCCCCACTACTTCAGCAGAAACATTCAATTCTGCTGCTTTCAGGGCTTTTCTTGACAAGAAAACATCCCAGTTTCAAGACCCTGCTTTCCAAATGCTGTCCGTTGAAAGACAGCTTCACAAGACTCCCATCCACAAACAGAGCTACAGAAGTCCCACATACAAAAGACTCCTGTGTCACTCAGCCTCTGAAGTCTGCGAGCTGCATCAGAAATGGGACTTCAGGGTCAAATTCTATCATCCTCTGAATTAAACAGTTTCTTTGCTGAAACAGAGAGAAAAGTATATCTAAATCTTCCAGAAAATGTACTGAATACAGCTGCTCAAAAAAAATAATAATGAGGTGAATAATTAGGTGAATGCTCCTTTCTTTTGAAGGAAAAGAAATCAATCTTCCAGTGGGCAGCTTTGACTGCTAAGAGCTTCTCCTCCTCAAAAGCAGCAGCAAACACAACACGCCCACACTGCAACACATCCTCAGCAGCAGTTCCGTTGGCTCTGGAATTGGGAATGTGCAGAAATGCCCTTAGATCTGCAAACCCAATGCTCAGCACCCAGTCAATCTCACAGCCCTCTGCCAGCACAGCGCAGCTCACGCTCACATCTGTGGCAGCTATGCAGCTTAGCAGTTAGGTAATTTCTCTTGATGTTAATACCACTACTTTTCCAAATCACGCCCTTTGTAATTCAGTGTCCAAACTTTATCATCAGCCGATTACTTTCACAGAGTTCTTGATGAAACTATTAATGGTTCATGGCACAGTAATTTTTCCTTGTTAATATTCTATTCTCTTCTACAAGCCAGACAATGTTTTAAAAAGAAATTGGTAGAGCAGTTTATAAATTCATGAGTTAAAGCAAATCTTATTCTTTGGCATATGGGGAATAAAAGCAGCTTGCTAAATCAAAGTCTTAATATCACATGATTCCTTACGGTGCAACTTCTGTCTGACATTTGTAATTAATGTTTGCTATTCAGCTCTAACTGCTCTAGCTGACGTGCCAAAGGCCTATGTAGCATTCACACAGCCTCCTCCAGGATTTAGGAGATTTCCTCTGCCATAAAACTGCAGTTTGCTGCAGAAGTAGCCCAGATGCCAGCAGAGAATCCTGCCTATTTTTAATCAGTCTGTCCATAGTTCCACGCCAGATGTGAGTGCTGACAAAAAACCTAGTGAACCATTCAGGAAGAGGGCACCAAGTGGGACCCATGCTCTGACTGCTGCTCAGTGTGGGAAATGGGACAGGTTGGGGAGTGAAGGGAAAGGGTCGCAGCAGACTCAAACACACAAAACTGATGAGGGAAGGTGGAAACCTGTTATTTCCCTCCTCTTTGCTTCACATGTAAATCAGCTTTAAGCTAGATCCAACTAGAAATCTGCACTGAAATAGGAATTCAGAACAATTATATGGCAAGATTTAGACATGACTGATTGACGATCCACACAATCAGTTGGTTTCTTTTGCTCAGTCTCTGAGCTTGAGTGGCAAATAGATGCCCCATGTGGAGAAAAGGAAAATATTCAACAGCTATGAAAAGACGAGGAGCACTATCCACCAACATGAGGCCGTGAGGAAGACATGCAAAACTTGCAGTGTAGAAGATAACCCATCAGTCTGCATCAGCTGTGCCTCACCCAGTGGTCTGACAGAAGTGTATCAGGGGCCCTGCTTGCAAGGACTCTCCAAGAGACAGCTGCTGCAAAGCTCCTCCAGGGCAGCATGGATGTGCCCACCTTCAAAGGGGGAACACGAACAGCTCCCACCACAGCACTGTGCCCCAGCCCTGCTCCTGACAGCTGAGAGCCCTGGGAGGAGTGTCCATCCCCACATACATGCTCTGTGACAATGGCTGTGCCAGTTTTAGACACAGTGCCCACACTAATTATTATTTTATATATTTTATCACAGAGCAACATTGAAGGAGCTGTTCAATATAACTGTTAACAAACTGTTGATCCAATTATCTGCCTTCATATTTCATTTCAAATTTACAATCTTGTTACTCCTTCTGTGACAAGAATAGATTTTCAGATGATTTCAGAAGTAGTTAGGATGCCGTTAAGACTCAATGCATTTGATCAAATGTTTTTCTGAATGATTCCATCAGATTAATGAGACCACTTCATGAATTAAACTTGAAATTTCATAAAGAGCTGATAACAGTATTTCAAAGTGAGAAAGATATCTCTCAGGGAGGACCTGAAAGCTGAAGCACAAAGGTCTCCCTGATCATCTATGGGACTCCTGCCTATGGGCTGCTTCCTCAGGCACAAGGAGGGCAAGGGTGCACGTGGGGCCAAGCAACACAACCTCAATTTGCACTTAAAGCTGAACCAATGTAGAAAATCAACAAATTCAGTAAACTGTTTTAAAATGGAAGAAAAGGTGGAGTTTTATGTTGGCTTCATGACCGCTTCCTGGGGCACCTCCTGCAGTGGGAAGGCTCTGAGCTGAACTCACATCACAGCTCAAGGCCTGAGCTCAAGCCTCTGCAGGGCTGGGCGTGGAGGAGGAGGTATGAGAAGCAGTCTCACCATCTCTTCTCAGCATTTTACAGATGAACATATGCTGAGAAGCATCTTTCAACTCAAAATACCTTTCTAGCTTCTATATTTTCCCCTAACAAAAGTAAAAACAATTCGAAAATGCACTATAACAAGGACCAGATCACAGTACTAACACCTAAAGAGATTAACATCTCCAAATATATCCATCTCCATGCATCTCCAGGAACATCTAAATTAAGTATGCTCCACAATCTTCAGCTTAATTGCTCAACATTGTTCCAAGCTATAGATAATACTGTAAGGGCTGTCCCCACAGATTCACTGTAGATACAGCAGAAGGGACTTCTGGGGTGGGCTTTTTCCCTATGAAATTAAAGCCCCAGTGTTTAACTGTCTGCATGCAGTGACTGCATTATTTATGCTGTCTTGTTAAAGCATTTGGCTGTCACATGAAGAGTATTTCCAAAAAGAGAATGAGATTATAGCCCCCCCTGATGTCCTTAAAGCCAGTGACAGCAGGATGAGCCTGGGCTGTCTGCAGGACTCACAGTAAATCCTGTAACTATCAAGTTTGGGAACATAAGGTAATATTGACTTTCAAATCTTCTGTGGACAAATGCAAATATGGGAACAAAGTATTACTCAACAATTCACCTTCCCTAGGTCCTGTGCTTCTATTAGGAGGCTCCTTTGCTTTACTGTTTGTAATGGCTGAAACTTGACATAGTACCACTTACAAAGTGCTGCAGAAACTTGCTAGGATTGACTGATGCTCTATTGGTCAAATTAAGTGAGAATCTAATTACTATTAATAGAAGATCAATAGCAATCTAGAAGATTAATAGTAATTCTGATAATCAGACCCAAGATCTGGTTCCTTAGTATTGACTGGATTAGATTTATGTATGACTTCTGTACTCTTCTTCACTTCTTCCAAATAAGCTAAAAGACATGCTGATAGAAACTGTCCACACCAAACAGGAAACAGGTTCATAATCTGGCCATGAGTAACCAGCTCCTAAACTTTAAATAGCATTTGTACTCCTTAACTCCAGCAACATGCAAGCCACATCACCGCATACTCTCCAAACCCTCCAAATATGTATCTGTGCACACTGCAAGGCATGATTTTAAAGTCCATAACAACACGTTTGCATGTTCCAAAGAAGTAACAAAGATGTGAAGACGGTAATTCATTTTGCCCTGATCCATCCATAAGTTCACCCATCCATAGCACGTTGAGTTAAATGCAAGCCCAATCTATCTGAGCAACCCAGGAATATGAACACTGCGTCCCCCAGAAGGAATTGATTCTCCAGTTTCCTGAAACAACTTTGCAAATCTTACCCAGCATGGAGTTAACAAGCACTGTCACTAATTAGCAGCAGCAAACAACATTATTTGGCTAGCTCCAATATTAATCACCATAGGTAATTGAAAATGGAGAACCTTATTCTGATCCTCTGATCAACTCCTCAGTTTTCCATCAAACAAATTTCTCATTACATACAGGAGATCAAAAGCTGCTATTTTCAATTGGATGGAATTCTTCTAAGATTTTCAAAGATTTTGAGGGTTTTGTTCCTTAAGTAAATGCATAATAAAAGTCTTTTAAAGTTTCTTTCTTAATGTGTGTCACATTCCATTGTGATAGTGACTGCACAAAAATGCTGACCCACTCGCTACTCACATCACTGCAACTTTTGCTGATGTCTACAGCTGTACCTCATTTCACAGGCCTTACAGATTCACTTTGTCTTCAGCTGTTTCATTATACTCTAAAGGAGACTGTTCCCTTTGGAAGAGGTGAGGCAGAATGAACCAGCAAGTGTTCTTCCCTTTAAATGCATACACTAAAAGAATGCTACATGTTTTGTTTACAGTGCTGTAACTTCACTACAAAGTGATTAAAGCTTATAACAGAAAATGGCACAGTAACTAGAATTACAGCAAACCTGAAAGGTCCTTCCTACACAAACAATTATTTTGTGAACAGTGTGATGAAGATATGTGTTTATGTGTTATTAGCAGAGGAAATGCTGAAAGGGGATGAGCTTTCCTACGAGAACAGCTGGAACTCTAACTCACACCCTGGCCAGCAGGGACTGAAGCCATCACTGACCGAGGTGCCATCAGATGTACCACACTGATGTGTCCTTCTGCAGAGAAGAGTGGCAGCACACTGGTTCAGCTGTGTTACTGCCCATTTGTTTGAACAGTATTTATTACTATTCCACTTGCAGTGTCTAATTTCAAACTCGAATTACAAAATGTCATGGCACATACATTGCTTCCTAGCAGCAATGTGAGTCACCAGACAGCATCTCAAAATCTACAAGACACAGAAATGTGTGTGCTGTCTTCCAAGACGGGCATCAGAGGCATGTAACTGAGAAAAGAAGTGATAGATCTCAAGATCTGCTGCAAATAGAAGAGGAAATTTCCCCCATTTCCCCAGACTGGCCACTTCGTACTTCCTAATATCCATACTGTAAAAATCTGATAAACATTGTCCCAGTGTAAAAAGAATCCCAAAACTGAAATTGATGCTTCAAGGCTGAGATCTGGGTTTCTTTGTCAGGATAGGCAAAATGATAAGATCAGACAGATATTAGAGTTTAAACTGTTTTTTGAAACTCAGGGCATACAACACTAAGCAAATCAAATGCATCATTGGCATAGGTGCCACATAATGAGTTTTTGATCACACCACAGCCTTTCATACAGATTGCAAAGCATGAAGAGAAGACTGCAGTCATAACACAGTGCTGCTGTGCTTAATTACCTCTGAAGTGCGGAGACAAGAAACTGTTCACATTTACAGTTGCAGCTTTTGTTGTGGCTTTTTTTTTGTTTTGTTTTGTTTTGTTTTTTTCAACTGTAACTTAATCTCCTTCCAGGAAATGCAAAGGCAAACAAAAAAACTTCCATGCAATTTCATCCTTACGTGAAAGAAAAAATACCTTAAGTTTGAGGGCCTAGCTGGACAACTTAATATAGTTCTCACATCCAGTACAAAGCTTGCATCTCTCAATCCATGTAGTCCAACATTCAGTAAACTGATGTTTCCGTTGGGTAAGGTTTTTTGCTTTTGTTTCTTACTGTAACATGGGTTTACTTATCATATTCATCACATACTTATTACAAAACAGTCCTAGAGAAACAGCTGGGATATGAAAAATTTAGTCTCCTCTTTTATTTTCTGTAATGTTTCATTCTTTTATTCTACCATCAAAAAATTGAAAGAGCAGTGCCTCTGATTCCTGAAGTTAGCAGGATTTTGGACCATGGGGCTAAATCTGGACACAAGGAAAGAAATCTTCATTTGGTGTATATAATTCCAATGAAATACAGAGGGATCTCCCTTTATTGTAAGATAAGTTCCACTGCAGACCACCAGACTTACTGATCTCATCACTAAAATTTAACACACGTTCTCTAAGTGATAAGCTCCATTTCAGCTGCTTGCTGCTAACCTAGCCTACAACCCAGGCTGTGCTTTGATGTGAGCTGAGGAGGCTGGACATCTAATTCTGCTGATTATCAGTTTGGAAATAAGGTTATTAACAACTTCACTTTCTATTTCCAAGTCAAGCTTTGGTTTTCTGTATTTGATAGTTATTGAAACAGGAATAAAATCACTAAGAGAAGGACTATTCTTCTGCTTTAGGCCCTCAAGAAACTGCAACAAAGCAAGGTGAGCCGTAGGAGGTCATACTTCCAGAGGATCTGAGAAACAAAATCAATTAATGGAATGCCAAGGTCAGAGGTACCTGGGGACAGACAATTGTTTGACTCTTCCCGAATCTGAGGTTAATGGAGAAGCATTCATACTATCAATCTGAGTGCCTCATTCAGAAAGCCAACCCTCCTATTCATTTTATGGAGAAAGTGGGGCTGCTCTGAGGGTCATTTAGGGATGCTCCATGTGCAAGCACCTTGCTTTGTCTTTTGGAAGGATATCCCGGTCCCCCTCCGATGAAGAGTTCAGACTCTCTAGACATTCGTGGCAGCACCTTATATAGGTGTTGCAGATGTCCTCCTCCCTCTCTAGATGAGTTTTGATTTTCACTGACATCATCCAGAATGCTCTAAAAGAATAGCAATTATATTTCTCACAATAAGCTGAGAACACAATTAATTATGTTAATTAACAACAGACACAACTTTTTTTTCTTGCTTTCCTCTTTAACATGATGTTCTACTAGGGGAGAGCAAAAGGGAGATTGCAATGTCCATCTATTTTCCCCTACTAAAGCTGAAGGTAGGACTCCATCACTGACTGCACCTGGGAATCCCACAATCACCAGGCACTCTCTGAATCACACCAGTATTTTTTCAACAAGGGAATTCAGTTAGCCTTTAACTCTTCTTATTGGGGCAACATAAGTGAATCAGGGCTACAGTCTCCCTCCTCTATGCAAGAGGGCTCTGTGTGCCTTGTGACACTGTCCAGCAAGGAAAGGCTTTGTCAGTCAAATCACTGGAAATTTGTATGTTGTTCCCTTAAATAGACCACAAACATCTCTAGAACTTCAATAAATCGATTATACTATTTTAACAGAGCTCATTTTTTCTTTCCTCCCCGCTTCAGCATTTGAAGCATTGTTTTCTTTTGCATCTGGCTATGTTAGATTAATCAATAAGAAGTTATACTTTTGACTTTTTACATTCCAAGAAAAGAAAATGCAACATATTTCTCACTTATCTGTATTGATTGAAAAGCAAAACCAGAGAAAAACTAATGGAAATTCCTTGCAGTGTTCCTAATGCTACCGAGGAATTGTCCTGTCAGCGCTAATTTCATTTGCAGACAGCATCATCTTTAACCATGTATACATCTGGAGTTATATACAGCTTTTCTGTTACAGGTAACATTAATTACCATACAATTAATATCACTTGAAGAGAGTTGCTCCATTAGCACTCAGCCCTGGCGTGCTATCTGATTATCCCAAGGGCTGAGCCGACCAGCTGTGACAGTTCACTGCTGCTTGTGTGCAGGTGAGATACATCTCCTTCTTATGTTAAGTGACTGCCACTGCCTACAGCCTGCTGTTCAATTTAAATGCTGGAACTCAATTACTTTGATATTTCGGGATAAAACAATCCAAAGTACGGCCAGGAACAGAATGATAGATATGACATTTTTAAAACAAGATTTCAGTAATTAGAATGTTCTCCTAACCCTTTCACAACCTGTTCACACAAGCAGGATTCACCTGTATTAAACTCAGTAGCACAGGACCTCTAGAGTTCTTCACTGCCTGGTTTCCACAAAATCATGCATTTCTCAAATGCATTTCATTTCTTTCCCATTCCTAGATTCTATTTTCTTTTAAACACTTTCTAAGGGGATGCACTTGCAGCTGGAGAAAAAAATTGGGTCCCACTGTACAACCAGGACAGATGACATTCCCATCCTCAGAGTGCCTGAGAGTGAAAAATGGGGGTAGATTGATTGAGAGCCAAAAACAGCCCTTGGACGGCTTCCCCAGCAATTAACTCTTTGTCAAATGGATGCTTTGTTACTGGGAAGGATGTGCCCAACTGGAACATCAGTGTTCCTGTGGGTTCACTCACACTGACGTCAGAGAGCAGAATTTATCTGGAGATGAGGAGAAAGTAATGAAAAGGACCATTTTTCTCCATCAACATTCACTTCAGACTTTTTTCTTCTTTTTTCTTTTTTCCCAATAATAAATGCCTCAGAAATAAGCAGGAAAAAATAGCAACAGTAAATTTGCATCCCAGAAAAAAGTTAATGTTTCTACGTGGCTAATTCATCACTGCATATTGATATACTGAGAGCAGAGACAGAGTATTATACAACTAAAAAGGCAAACATTCATGCCAGATTTCTAATAGAGCCAAGAATACTGGGCATCTTTGGAAACCCTTCTGTCCTTTATTTGGTGCTAAGTTGGAACTCAGCCCTTAGAAGTGCAGATGTAGTTATGGACAGCCAGCAAAGTCCAACACAGATTTCTTTCAAAAGCAAAGTTTATTCCTATAGAAAAAAAAAATATATACAATGAATTAGGAATTTCCCTCCTGTAATGAATGCACTGAGTAGCAAATTTATCACCTGGCTACCTGCTCATCCTCCCAGCAGTGAAAATCCTAAGGTACAACACAGGGAAATTCGCCTCAAACACCAGGAAGGTTTACATCAATTCACCAAGAGTAATATGAAATCACTAACGCTGCTGCTGGGGGTTCTTTTAAAAAGTATAATAGTAACGTATAAAACACATGGAAAAATCTTCAGTTGTGGAAACAATCCCTAGGAGATGACAGATGGGAAAAGCGGAGTTCCTGTTCTGAATGTCCCATAGAAACAGCCAGAACTGCGTGTCATCAGCTAAAAATAACACTCACAACTATACAACGCATCCTTTTTTTTTTGTTGGGTTTCTTTTTTCCCCCTTTTTGATGTGGAGAAGATAAAATCTCACAAAGTAGTGCTGTTCAGCAGGCTCTGAACTAAGCTCACTACGTATTGCTGTGGAAGAGCTGCCTGCGAGATCCTTGCTCTTCTCATTGACCAGAACACAGGAGACCCAACCACAACACCCAGAGGTACCTCCTGTGTCCAGAGTCCTGCACGAGCTTACATAGTTGCACTGAATTGCCCAAATATATATTCTCACCATGCAAGCACTCTGTCTTTCACTTCTTTTGGGCACTGCAGCTGCAATTCCTGTGCAACTGATTGAAAATGTTGCTAGTGCAGAATTCAGCACAGCCTGGATCTCATTGTGAATGATGCCATGAAAATACATAGAAAATGACATTCCCTGCTTCCATCTCCTTTTATGATTAAAAATCAGCTGTATTTCACATCACTGGATTCTGAAAGCAACCTTAGACTGACACAATCATTTCAAATAAGGTCTTGTCAACAGCTTCATTTCTTTCTAGCCAGGTATGCTACAACTTAAACTATCTTGAGACAAACATTATACCACTGCTTGAAAAAATAAATGGTCCTTTAGGCAATCAGCACCTAAACAACGTATGACTTGAAAACCCCAAATTATCCTCTTAAGTCTCACTGTTTACTTCCAATTCATATTTAAAAGCATTTACATATTATGAGAAGCCATTTTGGGGAAAAAAAGTGTTCTATCATCTTCTGGAATCGCTTCCATAAAGAGATTAACAGTAGGAATTATTCACAGGACAGTGAAGTCAAAGTGTTCATAAAGTTTTACAAGAGTGGAATTAGACCAGAACTGAGTGTTATAGCAAATGTCACCCTGTCCAGTTAATATTCTCTTGGGAGCCACTATATAATAAAAGCAGAAGAATATAGCATACATGGTAATGTATGTACAGCAGGTCACTGTATCCAAGGGTCTCCTATCATATTACAAAGATATGTCAGTTCCATTACCCTTGCTTCAGTAATAGGGAGTTTACTGACAGTCACAGAAGAGGCAATAGACTTGCTGAAGGTCATGGTGCCTGGAAGCAGCATGCACCAGGCACTCCGATCAGCCACCAGACTGTGCTGATTCTCCTACTAATATGGATCACTGGGAACAGCATTATCAGCATTATAGAGTGTTACATAGAGTATATCATAGAGATAGATGAACACAGATCACACAAGAAGGGTTCTTTTGTAGAAGTAAAATCTGATTCTTATAGAGAGAAATGTATTTAATAACACTGGGAAGTGGGAAGGCAAAGTTGAGTCCTTCTACATGCAAATACAGAGAAAACTTATCAGCTAGCATTTCCAAAGCTGTTGTTGCATATGCAAGAGCCATGATATTTTCAATTCTGTGTTACTCATCTTCCCCACCTTAATTCTAGGTTGTTAGAAACTCCATGCAGTGGGAGGAAAGAGAAAGCTGCAAATGAGTACATTTTGCAAAATATCATCTCCAGAAATAGAGAACGTTTTTCAAAATTTGTCTGCGAATGAAATATGTCTTGCAAGATCATAATCAATCACTGCAAGTACTTCATCTGGAAATCCTAGCGAATAGAACCATATTGCAGAGCCTTCCTACAAAAAACAACGTCTGCAACAAACCAGACCATGAAGAGTTTTGGGAATGCAAAACAAGTCACAATATGTTTCTTGAATTCCTTCCATCCATCTTCTGATGACATCTTTCTCCAAACAGGGCACTCAAGAGTTGCACCACACTTCCTCAATTTGTGTGCATTGCAGCACAGAAATATGCTGCACCAGCAGTTTTTTTTTTCCCTTTTCCTCTATAAAAACTGAGGAAGAAAACCAAACTTCTCCTAGCACTCTGCTAGGAACATACAATGTCCATGCTCCCCATCTAATTCCCTGCTGTACAACCCCATGACGTGCCAGTGCACATTCTTTTAAAGGTCCCACACTTGTCGTATGTTCTTGCTCTTCTGAGCAGGTTATAAGAACAATGCTGCATTACACCATATAGGCAGTAGGACCAGTGGGACTTTGTGTCATCTTTATGCTATTTGTCAGGTATGAGACCTTTGTGTTGGTTAAATCTAAATTGCACTCTTTTGGTCATACCTCATTACCTCAAATAACTCTTGAATTGGAGGCAGCTTCTGGGGGTAAATGAACCAAAACCTTCTCTATTGTTGCTTGTTAGAGCTCTTAGCAGATGAGAACTAAGTATTTTCTTTACTGACAAGGTACTATATCATTTCAAGATGAAGTGTAACACTGAGTAACCACATATTATTATTTATTGATGTAATTTTATCTTAGTGTTGAATACCCCACTTAGCTTTTCAAAGCTGTTTTTCTGGAGTGAGCGTAGTTTTCTTCCTTCCCTGTGCAAAATTATGGGAAGTTTAATAACTCCAATTAATAAAATATGAGCACTTTTTCTGTAACATCAAAAGAACAACAAAGTCACTGGACTATATTCCTTTGTCAGGTGGACATGCACGTGTCCAGAATTACTCTGCTGGACATACTGGAGGACAGCTGGTTCTCCATATTAGTGAAGCAGATGCTGAAATCAAATAATTCAGAACTTTTGTATGCTGTCTTGTTAAACCTTTGACTACTGAGAGCATTTTGTTCAGTAGCAAAACTGGACCAGATGAAATCAAAAGTATTACTGAATTACTGCACTGAATTACTCACTTCCTTCATCATGAGACTTAAGAAAAATCTTGAAAAGCATCCACTTAACTATCCTCAGCACTTCTAGATTTCAAGAGTAAATTCCACAAATGATATGAATTGCCAGTACAGTGTCATTCAGGCAGAGTCTGATGAGACAGTCTGATCAAAACATTATGAATCCACTGTTCTACATCTCAGGTAGAGGCTGTACTGAAAGAATGATGATGCCAGTTACTGCATTTGCAGTATGCAGGTATTATGCTTGCAGCACAGTGCACAAGAGATATATACGTTTGTGGTAATCAGCTGAGAATTAAATGCATCCATTCATGGACAAAGCAATTGTTTCTGCAATGATCCACGCTCTAAGACAGATGGAAAAAGTAAATTTTCACAAACACTTTAGACATTAGATTTTTAAATTCAAGGAGCTATGCACGAAATGCTTCCTGTGAAAAGTAAGTCAGCAACATCTGTTCAGAAGCTACATAAGGATTAAATAAAAATTTGCTATCAATAAACTTGAATGCTCCAGCTGGTTTCTGCATGGTTTACATATTGTCATCTTCAGCTTGATTAGGCCCTTAAGGAAAATGTGGAAGGGCTCATCCTGTAGTTGAGAAGAGTGGTGTGGACCATGACCACTTGTACAGAGATATAATTAATTAGCTACCAGATGACTGTACTTCAGCGTGCAGCCTGGCAGGCACACAGTTAATGAGCAGCTCACCGCCAAACAGAATTCTTTCTGTTCCTTACTAGGGAATGCAACACTTCTCCATCAAATTCCTTGGCTATTTTGCAAGCATCTAGAATCTAATAATGTCATTTATTTTCCACAAGAAGAAAACAAATTTGACATGAGATTTGCACTTTAAAAATATCCCAAAATAGAAACAAACTGGAATATTCTATTTATGCTAAAAGACATGAAGCAATACTGCCCTTGTCTCTACAGGAGGGCAGAGCAGCTCGTTGAGAGATTCAGAATCCATATTCTTGTCCCAAAGATTATGAGTCATGGCCAGAATCTTCAGAGAGCACACATACCACAGGAGGGACTGGTGCTGATCACATTGCCCTCCTGGCAGAGGCAGTTCTGGTAAGAAGAGAAGCACGACTCAATGACTGGCTACCATGGAGTATAACTGAAGGCAACACAAACCAGACAAGAAAGAGAGAACATATTACATTGACTATAGTCCACAATGCATGACGTTCAGGGAACTCACTTCAGACAGGCTCTAGTCTTGGCACCAAGGACACTTTTGCACTTAAATGATATTCCCCCTGGGGAAAGGCCTTGCATCCAGCTCTACCTTCCCCTCAACTCATTCTTCGTTTTTACCCTACCTTTGCCAGTGATGTATGTGCAGAACTGAACAACAGGTACAATGATGCCTTTCGCTGTCAGGCCAGCAGTTCTGCTGGTGGCAAAAAGTGATTGCTCGTGAATGGATTGATTTTTCTGAAGGTCTGTTGTTCCTTTAAATTATTGATGGGTGCACTTGGATCACTGTGTGCTCACTGCCATCCTTGATACAGGCTGGATTGAAAGGAGTGCCTGATTATCTGTCCATCTAAATGAGTCCACTCCCTTAGGTCACCAGTGGCCCTGTGGGCACCTTCCAGGAGTCTTAGGGTCTCTACCCCCCAACTCTTCCAGCTCCACTAATGACACTGTGGCTTTGTAAATTGTCCCCTCTGGTTTCAAACAGCAACCTGCTGCAAAGGCTCACAAGAGTGGCTAATACCTATAGAGCCTCACTTCCCAAGAGCCTGTATAAAACATCCTGTGTGCCGGTAAATAAGCGTACCTCAGCTTGTTCTACATGGAACTTGATTGAGGTCCCTCCATTTCAGAGACTCTGAAGTTAAACATGCTTTTTTTTTTTCCCCCCCCATGAGCATTTCAGTATCAAACAGTTTTAACATTTCACCCATCACCCAGACAGGCAGCTAGCAAAATAAGCCCATGAGTTCCCAGAATCCCAGAAGGAATTTGGCATCTAACTTCTTTTCAGGCATCTAGTGTCCATTGAAACCAACGTACTGTCCTGTCTTCTAGCAAATAGATTTGTATCACATATAAAACATGTAGTACACATTCACAGGAATGACCAAGTAGGAGTTTAAGATGGCCAGACAAGGGGAAGCTTGTCAGGCAGAACTATGAAACTTAAATTAAGGGAAAAAAGAAACTTAAATCACAAAAGGTTTTGCCTGGAAGACTGGGGAAGGCTGTACAACCCAGAAGGTTATGTAGAGAGCTTCATTAGAGGCTTCATTAGAGTCAGCTGAGAAAATTCAAAGCAAAACTGAATTAATTAGGAGGAAAAAACATGATTCTTAATTGTTCCATGGAGTCTTTACAGTTCTCCAGTCCCTCCTGACAAACAAAGCAATATGTTAACTTGCAGGAGAGCTGACCTGTTTCAAGTAGTGGCCTAAATCTGTGTCAGCTTTCCATCTCCTGGTCTGGGCAGACACCGCAGCTGATGTCTGGAGAAGACCAATGACCCAGAGGACTACCTGCACGTCCTTCACCAGGGGTTTCTGCGGGTACCACTGTGACTAGGATAACTTCACAAATTATCCATTTTATTTACTTTAATATTAAACTCTGTTTTTCAGATTTACATTCAAGCCTATTAAGAACAGAATCTGTCTTCTGTTTGAGGAGGAAATACTTGGTAGGAAGCCTGCATAGCTAGCTGGTCATTGCCATTTGCAGAGGAGGGGGATCTGGGGGAAACAATTTCTCCTATTCTGCATGCTGTCTCACCATTCAGACAGTTCTCATAAACAAACTCAGAGTCACTCCCATTGTGTGACTCCTCTCTCCTAGAGGTGGAGGTTTGATCCTAGAAATGAGACATCTCCAAATATTCATTTATGTTTGACTCTTTTGTGATGCAGAATGCCACATCTGTGCTTTGTGGCAAGCTCACCAAGGGAGGATATCCTAGGCACTATGTATCAAACAGTGCTGGAACAGGGTTAGAGCCAAAACAGAAAGATTACTACAGGAAGGCTAGTGGTACAGAAATTCAAATGCACCACTGAAAACTGGTAAAAAGGGTGCCTGCTTTGTATCAGCAGTGTTAACCTGCTATCAAGTCTTCCATGTCCCCTAATAACCATAAGAACTCATCATAATTTTCTTTCCGAGTGCTGGCATTTCAAATGTGTTGATTACAAAGGTCAGCTGTGTTTCAGGAAGAAATAGTTTAATTGAATTTATTACTGCAGAAAAAATACAATAAACACGGGCACTTTTGTTTGGGGGATAAAAAACAAAATTATTGGTTGAATACGGCTGAATTAAGCACTTAAAGTTCAGTCTCTACAGAATGCTGACAATGTAGGCTCAGATCAATACAGAAACAATTTGCACTTTAGGAGCACTGGCTCTGGCTATTAACTTGTAATTATACCACGTTTGCTGTTAAACTGTTTCAACCGTTTCCAGGTGTTACTGAACTATGGAAAACTTGTGAACTTTGTCAGACTGAGAACTCACTGTCCTGAGCATGCAACACCTCCTACAGTCTTGGCTCCGTCGCACTCCAGCTACAGCTCTACCCCAGACTTACTTTCATTTCAGAATTCTACACATCAGGAGCTGTTCAGCAGAATGATGAAGAAGCTTTTTCTGGGAAAGAGGTGGCAACCAGCACTGGTGACCACTCAAACCTGTGCTGGCCCTGAAACACCGCAGGAACTGTTACTGCCATGTGGAATGGGAACTCAACTCCCTGCTGCAAGCTCTGTCCTTTCTGGAAAATGAAGCCTAGAGCTTGGATTTGAGTCATAGAAAAAAAAAAACACCTGTCTTCCTCTGTTAGAAAATAAGTTCCCAAACAGTAAGATGAAGATGCATCATGAACTTATAAATAAGCAAAAGGAAACTCTAAAACATCTCTGCTTTGAGGTCCCTTTGTACCTGCCCTGCAACAGCAGCTGAAACAGTTGGAACCAATCCCTCCTGACAATGGAAGGACCAATTCCTTCACATAGTACCTATGTGATGATGGAAAATAAAGACAACAACAAAGCAGAGTGGGAGTAAATCTGCTGCTGAGTTGGACCTGCACTCTGCTCTGCTTTTCTAAGTCAGTTCAAATACATATAACATTATTTCACCCTCACCTGCCTTCTGCTGCAGACACCACAAGAAACCTTCTGGCAGATCTGTGCACATATGTAACCTCAGTCCTTCCAACAACACTCCTCTCCCATTGGGTGGAGGTGGCTGGTGGTGACAAGTTTTCCACACTAAGCCAAACAGAGCTGATACATTCAATTTCTACTATAAATAAATACTTTAGTTACTGCAGCCATATTTGACCATTTCGGATTTTATTGTCTGGAAATACTCATTTCCTGCAAGCATTGCATACATGTCTGTGCTGTAATGCTAATGACTCTGAGAAAGCACTTTCATTACCATGCAAATGATATCCACACGGGCTAGCAAGCATGCAGACACATAAGTATAATAAGCATCCTTAGTTTTCCAGAAGGTAAAATCATAGGGAAAAAACTAGCCACAAAAATCCACATCTAAATCCAAACCTGCAGCCCTCTACTACACAGCGATTCCATTTGTACCTGCAGCTTTCTGTTTGGTGTATTACCAATCTAGATTTCAATTTGGAAGGGGGGAAGAGAAAGAAGAGAGAAAAAGTACTTCAGTCACACCAGAAGCATTTAATTCATGCCAGGGATGGTCGATGCAGTCCACTCTGCTCACACAGTAACCATCCCTGCTGCAGCTGTTCCTGGGTATTTTCCAGCAGAAAACCCAGTCATGCAGAAGGCTCTGACAGGCCTGCAATGTCATTCCTGGGCTTGTTCCTTGGTAATAAGGTTCCCTTTCAGTTGCTGCTGGTGCTGACATTTGGTTTCTCATCAGAAAATACACATCAGATGCTCTGCCCTGCTTGCATCAGTAATGGACAACATGTTGTATAATGTAACTCGTGGTTTTTTTAAACGAACATTCTTAGCAGGTAAATGTGTTCCTGCCCTGTTGTGCCATGCAAGAACATACCACAGAGCCCTGAACGAGCTGGCTCAGACTCCAGGAGCCTTTCACTGAGATCTTTCATTGATAATGAACAGTCCTATTTTGGCTGTAACTGGACGACTGGGGAATGTGAAACCACAATCTGAGTATGATTCAGAAATAACTTCTACAAAATAAGATAAATGTTTTCAGCCTAAAAATTCTCTACGTTGTAAAATTTTGTGTTAAACAAATAAGTTCCAAATACACAAATACATGAAGAAGAATGTGTAAAATTAGTACATAGAAAAAATAAAAAGTCAATACATTAGACAAACTTTTTGGAAACAAGTCCTTGTTCATGTGTTCAACATGTCTATTATATTAAAACCTCTGAGTTTGTTTAATAAAAATATTACTCCTCTTTCTATGTTAGGTTACAACACTAAAACTATCATACCACTGAAGCAAGATAATGACAGGCACACGCTTTAACTCCATTAATTGGCAGCAGTCAGTGTCCAACTAATAGTAATACTGAATTAACGTTACCACTGCAGGTTTAGGTTCATGCTGAAAGATAGGCAGCCTCACAAAAAGGCCAAGAATTTGATCGAAGTTTCATATGAAGATAACTCATGTTTTGGGGTTGTACTTTAATTGTTGGTTCATTTGGAAATGTTAATTATGACACATCTGGAGTTCAGTGGAGCACTGAGTTTCCCTGATGGACTGAAACAGAAAGGGTTATTTTAAGTAAACTAAGAAAAAGAATTCAAAGAAAACTGACAGGACAGACCTTACAAGTTCCAAAGGAGCTCTGGGCTTCCTCTAAGCCTCAAAGTAATTAACAATGCTTTTCCAGCAGCAAAGATTGCTGCTCCTCATCCCTCAGAAAGGCAGGGAGATGAAAACCCCTGCAGACGTCAGTCCTACCGGGTAGAAGGTGGCAGAAGTTGCTGCATTCCTTTTGCATTCCACAGTGCCAGAAGTTTGTGTAACCCAGCACTACATGCCCTGATGGCAGAGATAGCATCAGTGCCGCTAATACTGGCTGCATCTCCCACACAGGCACTCCATGAGTGCCCAGCTCACAGCTCCCAAGGCTATAAAACATGCAGATACTCGTTCACTGAAGAAACCACTGGGGCAGCAATAGGTCACTAAAGATATCACTGAACCTCAATAATGCAACCCCCTCCTGAAGCATTTCCACCCCTTTCCCCTACCCTGTAATTACCTAAGTAATACCTGAGATATGTGGGGGGTAAGGAGCAAGCCCACCAAAGACATGAAACAGCAGGATTCTCCCCTAAGTGTGCTCCTTACAGTAAATCTTACAGTAAATCTGCTCTATGAAAATAAAATGTGCTGGTATTTTGTGTCTGCTGGAGCGCAATGCAAATGCATTACACAACATTAACGCAACGTGAGTGAATGCTCTGATGCTTGAGAGTCAGCCCAGGTCCCATGAGGAACAAACAGCAGAGCTTCTCCATATAAGATGCAGCTCTTGCCTGAGCCTCAGCCCCAGTTCCCACTTTACCAGTGCCTGCTGCACGCTGCAGCTCAATGCACACACCAACATCAGTGGTTCCCAGCACAGCAAAGGCCATGGACATGAATGCAACTATAAACAAATAGTGACATGTAGCATTAGGCAGTGAACAAAAATAACAAGCATATAGAAAATGGTGGCATTTGGGTTACAAAGAGGTGACCTTAAGCTTTGCTCTGCTGAAAGGCTATGTCCTGGTTTGAACAAGAAGAGTAGTTCCACCAAGGGGCTCAAAGCCTTAGAAAATAAGGACGTTTTTGCCCATCAGATTCAGAATCTCAAGATGTAAATCTCAGAGAAAAATACGAGTAAAAATTTGCTGGCATGTCTCAAAGGCCAACGGGCAGCTGATTTTATCTCTCACTCTTTTGCCACTGATACGCATCCCTCTTAAAGCAGATATCTCCTGGCTTTTGTGGAACATTTTGACTGTCCATAGCAAAGCCTGAAAAAATAAGAAAATCACCCCCACATGTACTCTTGTGGTTTTTATAGTCATTCACTCTGAGGAAAAATTCAGAATACTGTTACAGCCTTCTGATAATTGCAATACACACACTTCCCAAGCACAAACATTTCAGACCTTCAAGAAAAAAGAAAAGCAAATACACTGTCAAAAATGTCAGTTTCCTGGGCTGATTTCTTTCTTAGAAACGTGACCAGAAAGTCCAAAACCAAGATTGCTAAGTTGGTAAGAATCCCAAATCCTATCTACTAAATACTATGAATCGGACACTTACTGGCTTCAAAGATAAAACTGAGGGTTTAGACAAGGCAGATTAGCTTCGCAAACTAAAATCCTTCCTTTACATGGAATAAAATATTTGATGAAAGATTAGGTTGTTTACCAAGAAGTTTGCAATTGCCTTCAGCATTTCCGTGGCTGCCAAGCACTGGAGTCCCACAGAACTGCCAGCAAGCACCTGCCCCAAGTACCCTTCTCATGTGTGCATGTGATGCACTGGGGCTGCCACATCCCTGCTCCTACTTTATCATGGTTGTGACTCTCCTTAACACCAGGGACACAAGGACAGTGACTGTTTTCTCTTCAGAAAGACCTTTCCTCCTGTTATTTTTATATTCTGAAACATGTGGTGTTATTGTTGGAACCAGAAGCAATGAAATTACTTTTTTCTGACTGTGAACCTCATTAACAAATAGATATCGAAATACATATTCTTTGTTGCTTTTGCTCTACAGACTCATCTTTCAGGTAGTCCAACTGTATTTTTCCAGTCTGCTGCTGTTCTCCTTCCACATTTTATTATGTTTTTTCTTACTCTTCCTTCACATTATTTTCCCATTTTTTTTGTTGTTGTTGTTTTGGTTTGTTTTTTTGTTTGGTTTTTTTTTTTTTGGTATTACCAGAAGTAGACCAAAGCAGTCCGTGCCTATAGATAACTCTACACAACACTTCACTAAGCAAAAGCCATCTCTAGGCAGAAATGCTCCATAAGGGCCTGCATGAATAAATCTTAGTGTCAGGCAGATATTTTTAGGTGGTATTTAGGACCTTGCCTGCATGCTGCAGATTTACAAAATCAGCAAGGCAAGCTCAGGAGGAGGAAGATTATGCTTGGATCCCCCAGAGGGAATAAAGTTGTGCAGAAGGAATAATTCATTCACACCTCTTCCTCATTCCCTACCATGAACGACTTGCCAGAATTGCAAATCCCAGGGTGCTGCCGCCAAGATGCTCTTTCTTGGGAGCGATTTTCACGGTGGCTTTAGGACAAGCAGCCCTCCTTCCCTGGCACCAACCACCCTAGCTGCTTGAAGAGAAAGAAATGAGTAGCAGGCCTCAGCAGGGTGCCAGAGACTGTTTTGCAACTGGAGCAGATCTGTAGGACAGATTGTGTCCTTGTTCCTTCCTCAGAGGGGTGTCTGACTGCCCACACACCCCTGCAGAACGTGGCTGTCACCTTTAGGCCATCAGTTGTGATACCAGCCCGGAGCCGTGCCCGCTTCCAGCACAGAACATGCCATGATCTCAGCCTGCTCTAACCTGATAGCTTTTCTCGGCTCAAAGCCCAAGAAGGCTGGAGCTCAGGGCTCGATGCCAGCCTGCAGCTCCTCTACGTGCTGTGCTCCAAGTCGCTGGAGCATGTGAGAGCTGCAGGCTCCAAACAGCTTCTCCCTGTTCCAGCAGCTCTACTTACCTGCTCCAGCTTTTCTGGCCAAAATTGCTTTTGCACAACTGAGTCATGCAACAGTACCACATCCCTTAGAAACACAATGGGGACCCATCTGCAACATCACATCTGTAGGGAAGCATGACTCAAAAACGAAAAGGAGAGACAGTGGCAATACAGAGCTGTGTGCTTGAGAACACCTCTGACTCCTGGGCACTGAGTATGAGCTGAAGCACTTAATTAACTGCAGCAGTTAATTTCATTGAATTATTTTGGGGGCCTTTCACAGATGGTTTATTATAAAGCAAGTTGAGAAGGGATGTTGCAGCCCATAGATGAACCATCTACAGGACACGGCAAACCGGCAGTGCGGCGCAGTGCTTGGAGCTGTGGCACATCGCTGCACTCTGCAGCTGCAGAGCCAAACCACGGGAGCTCAGCGCTGTGTAAATGGTTTCCTCATCAGGAAGTTTTGCACTAATGAAGGCAAACAAGCTGCTCCCAGAGACAAAGATTTGTGAAAACAAAAGATAATTTGGTGGCTGCACGTCAGCTATGCAGAAGGAGAGCAACATTTCAGCTGTGGTCCTGCCAGCTCACCCAGCTGGGCGCAATCCTATGTTACCTGCCAGCCCACTGCCTTCTCTCCAGATCAGGAGGCTGCTTGGGTACAAAACCTCCAAGATCCTTTGTTATGGTGAAAAAAAAATCATCATTTGAGCAGTTGGATATCTTGGAAATTGGCTGAGAGGAAACAAGCTCATACTGGACGCTTACAGCAGAGGATACATTTTAAAAAAAAAAAAAAAAAACATGATGAGATGAGAAGGATTATTAAAGGAGAGACAAAGCCCTAACTGCATTGGGGTAGCCATCTTCAGACCAATTAACCACGTAACTTAGGGAACAAAGTCTGCGAACAACTCAGCATGATGGACAGGCAAGTCAGCTCCAGCATAGAAAATGTCAAAAAGCCAAAGCTTTTGTTGTTGTTGTTCTTATTTAGCATAAAGATTTGGCTCTGAAGGATTAGATGCAGTTCATGATACTGCAGCAGGATAAAGTCTGTGTCTAATACGCTTAGAAAACCTGCTCAAGATAAAAAATAAAATAAAATCCTGTGCCACACATGTGTATCTCTACTGCTTTTCCTACGCGTTAATGGATAGGGATTGACTTTGTGAAATCACTGCAGCAAGCTGCAAATGATGTATGAAGTGAGAAATTCTGCCCAATGCACAGAGAATATGGATGTGCTATGTTACTCGCTGTGCATTACACAGATACACAAGATTCATCTCAGTCAGAGCAGCAGCTGGCAAAGCCTCCAAAGCCCAGAGGCCTGTGCTCACCTGATGCAAAAGCCCAGTAAAGCTGATGGCTAACTCCCCTGACAGCAAATGATGGCAGCGGACAGAGATACACGAGTGAGCAGAGGGTGAGGGGGAGCAGAAGAAAGGAATCAAACAGCAAAAGCAGGAGTGTGTGTGTTTCTGTAAGGATCATACCTTATCATTACAGAGACAATGCACAAGAGGGATTAAGCTCCAGCCCTGCAAAGGCAGTGCTGCTGTCTGCATAGAGAAAGCAGATCTGAGCAGCAGTATTGCTGAGGCAGGAAGGAAGCACACACTTGGAGAGACCGAGCCACACCACCCCAAACAGACATATATTAACACGTACATATGCTGGCAAACATATAATGTATGTATATTAATACGAGCCTATTTTATGCACATGAACAAACACATACCCACATATATAGTTAGATATGTGCTTGATACCATTACTGCCTCCAAACAGCTCAGCTTCCTGGAGTACTACTCACACCCCACATTCTAGGGATTCAGGCTAGGCATTTCCCAGAGAAAAGATACATTAATTTGACCTGACAGTCAAAAATCCGAACTTCTGGAAGAAACCTGCTTGTTTCAGGGAGCAGACAAGCTTTTCCAAACAAAAGAGACCAAAATTTAGCAGTTCTGTTTTTCCTGATGATGTGCAGACTCCAAATCAGGACTGAAATAACAGCTTATGTCTGGCCCAAAAAGAGCACGGCACTGACATTTCCATTCTAAAGTATTGCTAAGAGGGCTGTCAGGGCAGGTAATGTTTCTATCCTCCTCATACTTTACTGGATTTCAGTCACAGAATTGGAGAATGGCTTGAGTTGGAAGGGACCTCAAAGACCGTCTAGTTCCAACCCCCTGCCATATATACTACCCTTATCTCCCTTTAAGGACTACCACTCCTCCAGTATATCTTAAATATCTGGTAAGACCTTTACAGAAGTATTAATGTGCTATTTAGATTGCTTGGATACATCCTCCCTTCCAAGAGCTCCTTCCCTTTCTATCCATGCTTGCTGGTGTCTCAGAATGGCATTGTGCCCACTTAGGGAACCTGCTCCAAATCCCTGGCACTGCTGAGCACATTCAGATAGCACAGAAACCTTCTATCTCCTGCCTAACCTCTCCCCACCGACTTCAGATGGAATGACTGTAACACTTCCTTAAAATACTCAAGCTGCCATGTACTCAAGCATAAACTCCATCTGAGACTTCTCTGTTACCTTTGCAGTCAGGAGATCGAGAGGACAGATAGGCAGTTAAAATGATTTCCACACAGTCTGCTCCTGCTAAGCTTTTTCATTTAAAAAGTTCACCTGTGCAAACATTCCTTCATGGATGCCACGGCTTGGAAGCAGGATGACAGACATTCACTGTCAGCTCACAAAAAGATATGCTAAAGAAGTCAGCTTTTAAAGATGCCCTCTGTGCACCGGCACTGCAGAACTCTGGGATGGTGGTGTCCTTGGGGTACAGGTGTGTTAGCAAACCTGTGATGAACAGAGAATTCAGTATGTTGCCACTAATTTACCAGTGACAATGCATTTTATTATGGACTTATGAGCTGAAGGAATGGGACTTAGAAGCAGAAGAGCATATGCTTTAAACACTCTGAGAAACAGGGATGTAATCTGGGGACAAATTTAAGTAGCTGAATTAGGGTTTCATAAATTTTAGCAGACAAAAACAGGAGACTTTTCCTTTAACAACCCCCCCAAAAAAGGAAAATGAAGATGATGGACTTGGAATAGGAGGAAAAACAAGGATAAAGGGCATCATCTGTTACTCCCAGTGTCTACTCGAGGTGATAGTCAGTGCAGAGTGCTGTCCTACCTGCTATCCTCTTTATTTTCTACTGAGATTAACATATTGCCAGTATATAGTCAACATTTTTTTTCTGAATCCTTATTTGTTCATGCCTCAAAGGTCAGTCTGCAGTGACAAGTTAGAATGTTCATTGTTCCTCTGGGAATAGGTAAATTAACAGTCATGACATGGATTATGGCCCTACTAATTTAAAAGTAGTTTTCAATGGCACTGAGCATCTCTAGCTCAGAGCTAAATCTCCAGTCATGCAAGACACTCAAACTGGAACACAAGTTTCTCTAAGGCAGCAGAAGGGATGCTTCATCGCTGATGCCCCATAAAGCCAGAGCTGAAAGCAGCCGAGGCAGAACATAGAGCCTTCCAGAGAAATGGGCTAAAGGAGGAAGGGAATCAAGACAACAGGGACGTTAGCTTCAAACCTCCTGGCTTATCCCATCTGCCAAAGCCATTTAAATATTTGTATCTTTAATGCAAGAAGCACATTTAAAGTTCACATGCATTTAAAGTATGCACACTCTATGTACTGTCGCTCCCCCTGCAATCCCACCAGGTGTGATCACAAAATCATTTCCGAAAATGAATCCCACACTGATTAGCCTTTACGGAAGAAATCATTCAAACTATTTTTTAATAGCTCAGGGTATCACGTAAAAAAAAGATGCTTTAACACTCTCAGGGTAAGAAGAACACGAGCTAAATTCCTTCTGTTTTTCCCTCCATATATATGACAGCATAGGCTGCCATCCATTCACCAGCACCAAAGACATCCACAGAAAGTGACTCGTTTTGGATTCTTCTCACTAACAGAGCTCAGAGGATGCAATTACAGGTTACAGCAAGATGACAATTTGAGAGAGACCATGCAAACGCCTCTTTAAGTAACAACACATATTACTGCCCCTGCTTACCTCATTTCCCACAGCCTGCTAGCAGCTTTGACATGTTTTCATAACAATAAAACACAATAAATGAATTTAAGTCTCAAAGGACTCTAAGCTGCAATGTAGGAAAACCATGAAGGATAAATTATGTCTTAACTAATATTATGATTTATTATCCCTTCAACTTTGTGCATCTTATGATGCAGGAGAACTCATTTTTCTGTTTGGCAGGATGCTATGTCAACCTTGTTAATAGGAACTATTACCATCACATAAATACGTTTGTGAAAACAAGCGTGGCTTCACTCCGCTGCTGACCTCAGCACTTCAGGTTCACTACAAGCACAAGACCTGTCAGCAACAACAATCGATGCACTCATCCAGGCATCCTGCTTGTTTGACACTGGCATTATCATCATTTTTCTTCCCAAAAAGTTCATCTTTAAGCAAGTACAGATACATGGTTTAAATTACTGTGTTGATACCTCAGCCATAGCTTTGTAAATTCTTATGAAGAACACAATTTCCACAGTCCTTCAGAGACAAAGGATTGATGTTAACCAGGGGCCACTGCACTGGTCTGAATTTAACATGAACTACATAAACCTAAACAAACTTCCAATTTGCTTTTCAAAAGACATCCTCAGCACACATTCAGGCTAAGAATAATCTTAACTGAGGAACTGCATCTAATATTTATAATTTAGGTGACAAGAGTAATATGGTAAATTTTGTATCTGGTGAGACTTTCCAGACCTTACTTGTTATAATTGAAATTGAGGGCTTCTAGTGTTTAGTGGAGTAGGTTTATGCCAGTGGTCAGCAGTGCTGAAGCTCTGCCTGTGCTTCCTAGATTGGTTTCAGGCATAGTACAACATAAAGCATAGTTCAGCGCTGCCTGATTTCAAACCTTCATCTTCCAGCACTGTTAAAGCACTGGGACATGGGGAAGGGATGTGCTTACAGGTCTCTGATTGTGAGCTTTGTATTAACCCCTGTGGAGCTTAGAGCAGCCTTGGAACTGTTTTAACCTGAACAAGCAAGTTCTGATTACCGAAGAGCCACCTAAGCAACGAGGATAAAGGGAGTGCAGTGCAAGAGGTCCTGAGTTCCTCTCTCACTCTCAGCAGTGGATACTCATGCTTCCAAACCTGGTGTCAGGTGTTACAATAACGTGATGCCTTCTCATCTGGCTGTATCTAAATAAATGACTTTCAAAAGAGTGTGGGCAGACATTCAGGTAGCAATAAAAAACTGATTGCTTTCCATACTTGCAGCTGAAGTGCAGCAAAAAATTGATTCTGAAACACTCTGACACTCAAAAGAATCTACAGTTAATTGTATTATTTCCAAACATGATCTCATTTCAGATGAATCTGATTTGATTAGATGTTCCTAATATGTTTATATACACCTTCAAGAATTTTATACATTCTTGATATCTGTCAGCACAGTTGGTTTTTTGCATCTCATAATACACAGTGTTTGTGAGCAATCTTTGTGATCATTCTCTCTTACTCCTTGAGCTGAAGCATGTTGGACACTTCTGAGCTCCTGTCCTCTAGTGAGTACATCTTTATTCAATCACCAACTAGTCCCTTCAGATTCAACATTCTTCCCAGCATAATGCTAACTTATCAGTACCTACAATTTCTGGCAACTACAGTAATCCCACTGTAAGAAGGCTAAGAAGGAAACAAGCTCTTCATGGACTGCCATTTACTTTACACTTGACACCTAGCTATCATCTTCTCCTAAAGGATTCCACGTTGCCTTTTCGAGGCAAGAAATAGCTACTGACACTTTCATGACCACTGGTGCAACATGTGGTATGGTCAGCAAGTCTATTTCAGAGTTTAGACAATATTTTCATTCTATCAGCTGCTAGAATGGCCCTTGGACGTCATGAGACAGAAGTGTTCTGGTTAATTTCATGTGTCTGGGAAAGCAAGGTCAGTGCAAAGCTGACTTGCCCTCCTGCTCTCTCTTGCACAAACCCGGAGCTTTGGGCCTTCATTACACATGGGACTAAACAAAACTGTGTTTTAAAAAGTCAGTTGGTTTTACTACCAAGAGACATGTTTTCCAGGTACTCATCTACAACCAAAATAGCAAACAGTAGTAAGCTTTTTAATCAGCACAATGCATTTTACAAGCTGCACTTCATCTGGATTGTATTTTCAAGATACAGGTAAGTTAACTACTTGTCTGCTTTTTAAAACCAATTCTGAAACCTTTCTAAATCTTCCAGTTTGCTCAGAAGGTGGTGTGAGCTGACTGCTAAGAGAAGAGAGACACCAAGAGACTAAAGAATGAAAACAGACAGGAAAAAGTCCCATCTTCATTATCATCCCTTTACGACAATCTCTAAAAACAAAGAGAACAGCCGATCCTTGAAAACCCTGACTTTTCTTTCACAGAGGAATATTAAATTTGCCATATGCACATGCAAGCCAGAGTACTAAAGGGGCGGTTAACTGCTCTGTGCTAGATTCTGAAGGTCATATGAAGAATTTTGTCTTCTCAGTTGCTTTGCAATCCATCCTGTTTTACTCTGTCATAAACACCTGCTGTTCTGACAATTGCATTTAAGATGGACTAGAACATCATGTCACCGGTCCTAAACTGGAGCCTGGGGAAAATACCTTACTAGAATCATCTGTCACGTGTTTGGATGGAGGAAAAGTGATGGGGAGATAGGGACAGAAGTCAGCATCTGTTTAGATGTGTAGGCTGGGAGGAATGTTCTCCATTGGTCTGGAGAGGGATGGGACTAGGGGAAATTGCAGACCCTTGTGTGAAAAGCATAACTCATCTGCATGGCAATGAACTGCAGAATTTTATCCTGGAAGACCTGATGTCTGTGGGACTAAAAGACAGGTTTGCCCTGATTAAGTAGGGACTTACCCCTCTGACAGAACCACATGAGGGCTGTGGTGTAAAAGATCTTTTGCAGTGTTCTCAGCAGAGATCATGTTAAGCATAGACTGACTTCAATGGCAATAGCATCTTGCAGGATAAAATGCTTTCTTTTATCATGTATCATATTAAAAAAGTTTATAATTTCTTGCAGAAACACAGGTTTAACACCTCCTGTGTGAAGCTGATTCATCTTTGTGCTAAACCTGGGTATGGTCCAGCTGACATAGTCAGCTAAATTATTGCACTGCCAGTTTAATATTTTGCCATCTGCTAACTGAAAGCTCTGCTGCCTGCTGGGTCCCATAAAGACTTTTATTTATTATATTACACATGGCAACATCTGCCACAGGATTCAGCTCAGCTCAGCTTCCTAATTAAACAAACAAACACTACATCTCCAGTACACAATTGAGTCTAACTATTATTTATAAAATCCGTGATAGGTATTTAAGAGATATACATTTTCTGTTCTAGGTGATCAAAACCACATCCCCAGAGTCAGGGGGCACAGGGGATTGTTAGAACACACTTAAGTTTCTCAAATGTTCTATTTTGCAATCACAAAGCAACCAGAAATCTCTATATGTATTGTGGTTTTGCTCTTTATTCTTCAGATTGCTCAGTTTGTACTAATTAAAACTATGAGGTTATTTTGGACCCCAACTAGTTGTCTGCCAGGTGCTGTTTGCCATGGCCAGCAGGGGAGAACAGTCTCCTCTCTCTCTTGGAAGTGGCATTTGATGAAAAGAGGCAGCAGATCTGAGCAATACTGCACTCTTCAGCTGTCACAGACACCGTGAATGCACTGCCCAAGCCTATTTCAAACTCCATCTTAATGAGAGAAATCACTGAAGAACTATCACTGGTTGCACACCTACATCAAGGCTCCTCCATCTGTGCAGTCACCTGCAGTTAGATCAGGCTGGGAGGAAAACTGGATGAGATCCAGGGCTAATGAATTCAGTGGCAATGCCACAAGTTCTTCATGGTGTTCTTTTAACCCACCTCTCATTTTAAACGTGAAAGTAAAGATGCCAGCAGTTCTAACCATCCCTCCCCTCAAAGAAATCATTTCCCAGATTGAACTTCCAAAAATCCAAGGGAAAATAGCAGAACTAGAGCTACATTCTCCACTTTGCCACTCTTGCATCTGGTTCTCATTTACTGCATGGAGTTCTAAAAAAAGAATAAATAGAAGAGAGAGAAGAGAAGCAAGACTAGACATCTACGCAAATATATATATATATATGTCAAAACTTCTTGTTGTTTCTAGCCCTGTACAAAAGAAATAGCTTCCTAAAGCAGCTATCTTGGGTGTATTTTTAACCAGCTTTAGTTTTAATTGCTCCCAGTGCCTGTGTCACACCACGACAGCCCTTCTATTCTCATCAAAACTGGTTTATTTCCTCCTTGAGTCAAGAATCAGAAATAATTTCATTCATTTCCTTTACACCATGGTGACAGGTGCAGGCTGGCTTCCACCATCCCCTGTCCCCATGGGGTAGGAAGTTGTCCCAGGCAAGAGGAAAAAGAAGTTTTGTTTTGTTTTAATGAAAATAACCCTTATTAAAATCACTGCCTTTAAAACACATATTTAAAACCACTAATCCCCTGGATCTCCTCCCTACATTTGGTGGGGTGCTCTCCTGCCCCTCTGCCAGTGTGGGCTGAGCTAAGAGCTGCCAGCTTCACTCCTGTCCCTGTGGGAGCCTGCTCAGGACAGCACCTTCTCACTGATGTGCCACAGCATGCACCTCAGCAGGCATGTCAGTGCCAGAGAAATTAATCACAACCATACAATACAGGCTGCCAAGTCACCCACTATTAAAAAGCCCCAGTCACTGAGCTATTTGTGAATGAACAGACTCCCTGCCTACCTTAATCTTTCAGAGTTAGAAAGAATCCCTCCCTATCTAAGTGTATAATTCCTTTGTCACAACACAAATAAAACAAGGCGAGACCATATTAAACCATTTATCTCTTCCATGATCCACATCACCTATAAATGTAACATTTAGAAAATCCTTTTATTTCTAAGGTGAAACACAAGGCTGGAAACACTGGCAGCTCTACATGTTTTGATTAAGCAATGTGTGCTACAGGATATGTTTGATATTAACTGCTTCTAATTAATTTTGGAGTGTAACATTTGGATATTTACAGGCTCAAAGAAATTATGAATCTCTTTCCATTTCACTGGTGCCTGCACAATGAATTATTTATGACGGAGTCATCACAGACAACCCCCAGCCACACATGATCTCTATCGCCTTTCTTCTCAAATTCAAACACAAAGCATGCATTCGCTTTCTGAAGATCCTGTAGCTCTGCACAAAAGGAAGTGGTGAAAAAGAGGTAGAAAAGTAATTACTTGCACATAAATGGCAAACATGCCAGCCAGATGCTGCCAGTACCAACAAAAAACAGGTTCAAAGAACAGGTTCAGTTGTACCTAAAGCTACAACTCCCCTGCACCCCAAGTATTTGATTGCTTCACTGGACACCTTCCCAGGTAGTCTTCAAACCAGTGACACTTTTCTACTTACCCAGCCAGGTCATGGCTGTTACAGGTTTAGCCCATGTGAAGGGATTTTCACCAGCTCAGGCACCTGTTTGCAGTAAGAGCCCCTCATATCCCTTCCAGGCCTGGAGCCATGCACTGGGCCCTGCACCACGACTGCTGCAGCAAAGCCCTCCACCCATACAGGTTATTTTTCTTGTTAGTGTGGTGTGATTAGTGTTAGTGATTCCTGGTTCCTGAAGACCCCTTCTCGCTATCCCAGGCACATTTATCAGTCTGTTTGTGTCTGGGGGCTCAGACCATTAAGCCAGGGAAGTAGACAATGGAAGAATCTGGAAGGTTGGGAGTGAAAGCCAAATGTTGAATGCTGAAATATCTTACTATGCACAAAGGCAGGGTCCCTCCATCCAGCACTGTAGAAATACTGGTTCAGCTTTGGAGGCAATTTCACCCCTTCACTCATCCACTCATTGCAGCGGAGTGCTTGTTACCTTCTGCAGCTTCAGGATACATATTGCCTGGCTCTTCAGCTTCATTTTTCATGTCTACACATAACAAATGCAGACTACTTTTCTGAAAATTATATCCTTACAAATCAACAGGCTGGCAGTCCTGCCCTGTTCATGCACTTGTTTCTCTCCCTGATGACAAGTTATCTTGAGAACAGCTGGCAGATACCTTACAACATGGTACTTCTACCCATCAAATGTCACCATGCTCTTCAGTATTCCAGCCTAAGCATTTTCAGTGTCATGCATTACTTTCTCTTAACAAAACACACTGTGTTATGTGCCCTAAAAATTAGATCATATATCATTGGGGTTTCTTAACACTTTCTCACATATTTTAGATGAGCAGAAATTTCAAATACTTATAGAGATGTGGATAAAATTTGACAACATGCATCAAGCAAGAATGTGGCCAGTTCTCAGAAGAGCCCCAGGAGGAGGCTGTGACAGCACACACCAGTGTCTGCACAGAGCCTCAGACAAGACAAAATTATCTTGAGGCCTTGCCAATCAGACACGCACTTCACTGCAGGGAAGTACTGACTCTGGGTGACACGAGCTCTACTGCAGTATTTGTCAAACTGACAGGTTTCCACTTCTGTGTAGTTGGTGTTTCCGCACACGTTCCAGCCGTGGCTCCTGCGCTCTGTTCAGCTGAACTGAATCTCGGCCTTCGCTTAAGAGTCAAAGGATTTCACCACTGACACAGCAAATCCTCCTTTATGCCACGTAATTCCTTGTGCTCCTGGGTCACTTCCCAATTTGTCTGAGAGCATGTGCCACATACTTCCTAATGTTGTTAAAGGTAACAGTTCGTTTCTGCTCAGCATCATTGGTAGGAAATGTCCTGTTGACAAGATTATCCTCTATTCAAAGGATGACCATTCCTTAAAGGACTAGCACAGCTGATGCAAATTTTCCCTACACAAAGCATGACAGCCCAGGGGCTGGTCTAGGGATACAAAATGCCCTTCCAGTCTGACATTTCAGCTTACTCACTAGAAAGCCAATGGCTACTGACAATGGGGTGACAATAAAAGGAGTTGAAAAGCACAGCGGAAAAGAGCTTTAACATCAGCAGAATGCATGGGTATTTTTGCCACCTGCATCATTTTATCAGTACACCAGGTAGATTGTGGCCCAACATTTTTTATTTTATTGGAAGCCAGCATGTCTTCCTGAAGGCATCTTACTGTCTACAGCTCAGTGCTCAGAGAGGCCCCCAGAATCCAATCATTTTTTGGTGTAGACTAAGAATACATTAATAGTACATAGCTGACCAACTGTGAACAACTTTGAGGGTCACCAACAAATCAATATGCACCATAGTTTAATCTGTAAACTGATGGTGATAGAATACATTTTTTTATCATAATTAAACCAGATAAATAATTATCCACTGCTAATCTGAAACCACACCAATTTCTGCTTCTTTCTGTGGAGGCTTTCCAAGGGTAGCACTCAATCAGACCCATTCTGTGCCCCCCAGTGGAAGTGGAAAGGCTCAAGCCCATGCAGCCATGAACTGTCAACAGAGCACAGAAGCAATGCACCTACGGTAATGCAGAGCTGTACAGCTGTGTCACAGCCTTCTTAATGGAGTCAAACAGAACTTACCTAGAAACAAATCCCTTCTATATCTAGAATTCACTTAAAGATTGCTATTGATGGAATAACAACCGGTGGTAAAACAGTATCCCTCTCAGCCATTCACAAAATTCAGTCTCCCTTCTAGTTCAAGCAACACAGCGTGATGCCAAAGCTCTTCTCAGAGCTCCAAGTATCTGTAGCACTCTGTACTTTCATCTGAAGCTTTTCTTGAAAGCACTGACCCAGGTTTTCCTTGCCAGAATACCAAATTAATAGTGAAAATAAAGAAATAACCCAATCAAAAACCATACTGAAAGTAACTGCTGAGATGTTCACCCTTGAAGACATACCAAACATGACTCTGAAAGACTACAAGTGAAACTTCAGTCTAATTAAAAAGAGAAACAGAAAATATCAAAGTTCTCCCTGAAATGGCTAGTTTGGTATTCATGGAAAATTTCAACAAACATTGTATGATTTCTCTGGACCCTCTGAGACATAAACAATGCAATTAAAAGGGAACATTTACTTCCACTCTTGATGGTATTACCTGAGGGATAGCAGATGCCAGATAGTTCAGTGTTTATTAGAAGCAAGTAGCAAGTTTGGCAATTGGAATTGGCTCAACTTTCTCACACATTTTTGTAATTTTATAACACCATATGGTCACTCCAGATTTTTCTGACTATCTTCCGGTTTAAGTTCAGCTGTTTCACAGAACATTTAAAATGAAGTTAAGCATATTGAAGATATAATGATAAGCAACAAAGAGACTTTGGAGCAAGGGCTGTACAATTACTAAGTACTATTTGAATTAGTTAATATTTGTTAGTAAAATGCTTAGTACCTTTGGTCACTGGGGACTGGGTACCAAACAAGGTTTACAGCAATTTTGTAACCCTCCAAGACCATCGAAAGACTTCTGAACAGAGTTAAAGCATAACTGGAGGGTGAAAGAGTCCCCTGCAGCACAGTGACCCCACTGCAGCTGCTGGCAGCACAGAAGTCAAGTGCATAGGTAAGTTGCATTCAAATCATTATACACCTTAACAGCATCCTGTGCTGCCTTCAGAAGAAAACTGCAGATTGGCATTGAGTTCCCAGTATCATTCACTTAAGTGAAAAGTAATTCCATTTTCTTGAAGCATGCAACATTGAAGAAAAGCCAATAACAGTATGGGGGCATCATGATTCTGTGCTATTATCACCAACCCTTGGCATTAGGCTTGTACCCAAGTTCTGCCACACTATACAAAGTAATCCAACCTCTGTCTTCCTCCACCATCCCCTCTCTCCACAAGCAGGCCAGTGCAACTGTAGTCTTTCTGCTCCAGCAACAGAGAAGGCACATGCAGAAAACAGGTCCCCTTCCTCTAACATTCCTCCTGCTGCAGAGAAAAGTGCAAGAACAGAGCCTCTGCAGATATGGGATGGATGTCTCCAACCAGGAAACTCATACAGTTGTTTCTTGAAGTACAGAACAGGAATGACATTTATACTATCTCAAACCATTCCTTTGTAGAGGTGTAATGTCCTCTCGGGACAGCCAAATCAACTCTAGTTGTTTGGGAGCTAGAAGCTTAACAAGCAATTCTGTCGCACTACTTCTCCCAGCTATGTTCCTCTTAAGTCCCTTTTAATTACAGTTTCATGTAATTTAATTACATTGAGAGTATAGCTGACGTTGGATCTTTTAATCAGCATCACGAAAGACTGAGTACTGTTGCTCGTTTAGGCTTGCCCTAATACCTGGAATGCAATAACAGGGTATACTGGAATTGGCACAGAACCGCTCAGACCTGTTCCTAAAACATCTCCGTGATCTTTAAGTTCAGAAGTTTGTCATTACTCATGCCAAAAGCAGCCACTACAGACATCTCACTTAACTATATGGAGCACAGCTCCTAGAGTTCTAGGAATGCTTAATTTCAGCTGCTGGTCATCTTCTCTTAAAATATAGCAAAGAGTGGCTAGCCTTCCTGTCAGCCTGGGTCCTGCAGTTCTCCTTCACTGTTAAACAACAGGAAAGAGTAGAGCTATGCAGAAGGGCAGTTGTTTCAACATCTTTTGCAATTAAAATGTAATTTAGTCTTGACTATTCTACAGCTTATATCTCCTCCTTTTTATAGATTTCCACACTCATTTCATTGGACTAGATTTTAGGTTGCAATTCTTGTCTTTCTACACAAGAACTTCTCCTCTTAACCTCTCTGCTCTCCAAAAAATTATCTAAATCCTTTTAACAGGGAAAACTGGTCATTTAGAATTAACTCCATCCCAGTGAGTATGTAAATAAATATTCAAAAAATTCAGAATTCAATTTCCAGGTTCACTAAATGGCCTCACAAACGTGCTGATATAAACCAGCTCAATTTCTCCACTAGCAGCATTTACGTTCAGCCTTCCAGCTACTGTTTCAATGAAACTGCCCATCACCCTTAACTATACTGGACTTCTTGTAGTGGAGCTCTGCTCCCAAAACAAAACCCCAGCATCGATGCTAGCAGTCAGGAAAGCCACTCAGGGCATGATCGACTGATGTATTAGTTGCTGATTCAATGTCACTGACTTCCCAGGGAATTGAGGGCAATGAGAGTGCTGGTTAATCAAGTCTCACATTTACCAAATTATCAGCAAAATATATTTCCTACAAATGCATGGCAGAAACATCAGCATGACACAGCAATCTGTTTTGTTAATAACTGATATAACTGTGTAATTTATTGCTGACATCTACAGCAAGTCAAGGCACTCAAGTTCTTGCTCCTCAATGGCTGAGAGCAAAAATAAATACATAAATCACATAAAATAGAAAAGCCTGAGAAGATTTTTAAAGCATGCTCTTCTTTTAGCTCCACAGACCTCAACAATGACTTCAAACCTGACGTGATGGCAACACAGTGGTTCTGGGCCTCATTAAGTTTTAATCAAACTTTATCCACCATAGCTTTTGAAACGAACTGTTACTAATGACTAGTCATATGTCAGTCTAATGAATGGGATGCAGACTTCCATTAAAATAATGAAATTAGCTTGTTTGGATTTTTGTTCCAGTTCCATGGCACACCACTCCAGGTAATTACAGCTAGCACTACTCATCCGTATTAAAGTCTGTTTATTTACTTAAGGTCTGTAGTCGGGACATCCCAATTTAGCTCACGTCAGTTGTTTTTTATGAGTCTAGAAACACTTGTCTTATTAACAAAGAGATAAATACATGCAGGCAGTGCAAAGTGCTAAGGCATCAATTATGTACACATAGGCATACAAGAATAGAAACAATGTGAAAAAAACAGAGTAAGTGCACAGTATCTAAGTCACAAAACCATATCTCAGTGTTTTTTCCTGGGACAGCAGCAATTATTTTTAGGAAGCTGAAAAAGGTTTCAAAGGCATCTTTGCTAAGTATAATTTGGCCCTTCTGTCCTCTAAAATCCTGAGGGCAGACTAAAATAAACTGAGCTAAATTTTAAGTATTACTGCTTTCAAGACGATCACAGTTGTGACTCAGTGTGATGACCTGAGCTGCAAACACACGGCAGTTTGGCACCATATTGTGCACCCTATGAATGCAGGGAGCTTCAGTTTGATTTGAAATGGGAAATTATTAATATGTTGTTACAAATCCATTTTGTAACAAGAATGGTGTGAATAGTTCATAACCAAGTCTTTCTAAGAGTTCCTTCCACCAGAAAGCAACTCCTAATTACATTCCATAGTCACAGATAGCATCTACAAGCAACACTGAAGGCATGTACAAGTCATGGCCTGGGGGGGCCAAACAGAGACATTGATTTGTACCTGCCTGTCCTGGCTGACAGCCCCTTCCCTCTCTGCCCCAGCATCCATTCAGAAATCTCACATATTTTTTTAGAATAGAAATCTCATTGCTATACAAAGAATATACAAATGAGGAGAAAAAAGAACCCTATTTCCTATTCATGTGTCTATGAATCAAGTGCTTGCAATAGGTTGCATTTATTAACAAATTCATCATGATTATACAGCAGTTCCCACTTTTTTGTTTCAGTTTACAGTTTCAAGTCAGACTATTTTCATAGCCATAATATGAACCTCTCAGAAACATTTTTTTCCCCCCTCATGCAGCCCCTCTGCAAACAGACAGCTAAATGTAAGCCAGGCCAGGGCTCATGGTTTAATGAGATTTAGTTTGAATGACTCTGAATTACTCTAGCTGTAACTGATTCCACACCATGCCCAAAGGGACTAGAGAAGTGGAGGCGAGTGCTCTGTGCAGTTATGGTTACTGTGACAGAGCTGGATCCAAAGCTGGATACTTCTTAGCTCAAAGTCTCACACTTCAAACAGACAGCAAAACTGACAATATTAAATCCTTCAAAAGCCTACAATTTGTAGAACCATTCAGATCGGAAAAGAACTCTAAGATCATCAAGTCCAACCATCAACCCATCCCCACCACATCCATTAAACCACATCACTCAGTGCCACATTTGCTTGCACTGAACACTTCTGGGGATGGTGACTCCACCACCTCCCTGGGCAGCAGTGCCAGTGACTGAACGCTCACTTGTAAAATTTTTTCTAATAACCAGCACAAAACCTTCTCTGGCACAACTTGATGCCATTACCTCTCATCCAACTGCCAGTTACATCTGTAATTCCAAAGGATGTTCTAATGCAGGAAAGATCAAGGACCTCTTTTTCCTGTCCGGATTAGAGGATGAGACTTGATGATGCCTTGACTAATCTAAGTTGCTATTGATAAAGCATTTTATTTTCCTCCTTAGCCTGCAGACTAGGTAAGCATTGCGTGAAGATCTGTGAAAAGATGATACCAGCTTTGTTTTCCATTGTTAGCTTCCCCTTGAAAGACAAAAAGTGTGACATTCACCAGATACTCTTTCTGGGAGAGCCCAGCACAAAACCACAGCATGCTCATGTTACTGCTGCGTGTCTCCCACCACAAGCCAGAGGACATGCTGCTTTCAGCTAAGTTGATTTAGCTCAATCTGCAATCATTCTCCTTTTATATTATATTAGGCCCTTATCCATCTTTCAGATTACCTTTGGCAATTAACTGAGGTGGCTAATTCAGAAGCCTAATTGCTCCCTGTTCCTCATGTAATCGATATAGACAAACCACTGCATTAGCACACTAGGAAGCTTGAGTATAAATGCTATATGTTTCATGGTTTGACTCGAGCCCAATTGCTCAACAGACCCTACTGGAGCCAAGTTCAGATGGCTTCCCCATGTTCACACAAGAAAAGCGCAGCACGGAAAAGCAGGGCTCAGCCAGCCCAGGGTCTTATCAGCACCCACACAACTCTTCTTTCCCTTTCCCTGTGCCTCCTGCAGAGCAGCAGCAGGACAGAGAACTCCTCACCAGGTCCTCACAGACTGCATTCTGCCATAACTGATTGCTATGTGGGGATGGGAAACAGTCCAATCTAGAGCAGCCAGCCAGTTCCCAAGACCCAGTAGCTAGAGATGTGCTTGAACTCTGAAGTACAAATTCATCTTTTGCAAAATTTTGGTAGATTACATACTCTTGTTACCTATGCAGATTTCTCATCCCCCTCTGAATTCTGCAATTTTTTTGGACTTCAGTTAGCCCTCACAGCAACACATCCCACGATGTGGGTGAGAATTGATCCTTTTGCCACACTAGAGTTTCACGAACACCTGGAGGAGGATGTTCAGAAGTATTAAAAAGTAAAAGGAGAAAGGAGAAACAAATGTTTTGATTATAAAAAAAAAAAGTACATCATTTTCCTCATTAATCACTATAAAGAAGATCACCCTTTAAATGTTTTGTTACATAACTGTTCCCCCATTCCCAAACTTTCCCCACTTCTACACCAAATTCTGCAAGAGGACAACAACTGCAGCTTGCAGGGTGCTGTGCTGGGCAGGAAGGCTTGGGCTGCTCCTGCACCAGCCCCTGTGCTGCACTGCCCTTTGCCCACCTCCTCACGCACAGTGAGCTGCTCTTGTTGGGTGGATCACTGCTGCATATTGAGTGACCCACGGTGATATCTGTCTCTCCTGTGGACTGATACACATTATTTAGATCTCAATATAGTGTGTTCAGTAATTTAAACTCTTTTCCTCAGATATGTATTAGCAACACCTGTATTTAGCTTTATCACTTATCACAGGGTTACAAGTTCCCTTGGTCAAATCCTCAATTCAAATTAGGTCCCAGTGAAAAAATTAAAAAATGACATTTGCAGAAGTGGAAGTATTTTCAAAGCGGCATAAAACTTGTAAACAATAATGACAGCAAAAATAAGCATCTAAAACATGTGATTTAGTGAATGTATTTGCAATTTTAAGACATCTGTAGAATATGCTGGCAGTTGGAGTTATAAAAACTAAGATGAAATAGGAAGAATATTTACTTTCTTTTGGCAACGTATAAATTGCCTGCATTTAGAATTACTGTCATAAATTTTCAGCACTGACAAACATGCCTGTACTGTTAACAGCATTCAGTGATTACTGGGACAAATAAGGCTCACTTCTAACATACCATAAAGACATACGGAAAATTAATTTTTAAATGTCCTTAAGCTGGATCCCACACCTATATAGCCAAGAAAAAAATGCATTCCTTTCCTTAAAAGTTTTTGTGTAACATTTGTTTTACACGAGTTCAGATCCAAAGACAACTGAACGTGGCAAGATGACAGGAGGGCTTCACATCAGGCTCTAGCTGGCTCCAAGCACACTTGGAGCACAACAACAGTGCTCTGAGCTCCAGGACTATCAGCACGAACAGCTGGCTGAAACAGAGAGGTTCCCAGTCATGCTCATGCCATAATCCTGATGCTACACAGCTTCCAATTCCAGTTAGATAAGTGGAGGGAGACACACTGACACACAGTTACAGGTTGTAGCTCTCCAGCCACACCCTGCACAGAAAGCCAGGCCAGTCAGCCTGTAGTGTACACCACCACAAGACCATGAAAAATCAAAGGAATCCCTCAGCACACATAAAAACACTATATGATCGAACAATTACAAAAATTGGGCCTGTCTTAAAGTCAGGAGAACCAGGTCATGACCTGGCAGATTGACAGTTTGGCTCCTAAGCAATTTCTCTAGATACGTCACTGCAGCTCACCCTGCAGTCCCTGACTGCAGCCCTGCCTGTCCTCAGCAGTACCCCACTGCACTCAGCCCATTCAGCTCCTCATTGCTATGTGACAGCACCCTTCTCCACAAACCACTTCTTCACACAGATTTAAACTCACGTTGAACCAGCAGATACTTATGTATTGATCAACAGATACTCACTGCAGCCACAGTGACCCCGGGCACCAGACAGGGTGGGAAACCTCTTCATGGTTCACTCGGTCATCTTCTCCCTGGAGATAAAAGCACGCAACAGTTCAGTCAACAGAAACAAAAAAGTGCTCAAGACTTGTCCAGAGTAACACAAAAATATATTTAAGCTTTTCATCTTAAACTAAAATAGTTGCACATAGCAAGTAGCCCTGCAGTATGTGTTGCTTTCCCATTGCACCAGAATGGTGGCCCCTGGGCAGTGCTGGCAGATCCATCCACATATCACTCTGGCCATAGATGTAACACCTCAGCAGTAAACCTCTGTGATCTCCCTGTAGCTATTACTGGATTTCTCCCTTGTGCTGCAACCCCATGGATGGGAATGGGGAAATACAGTGCCTACATAAACACACTTAACCTCTTTTTCTCATTGTACACGTGTTTTCTTAAATTGATTTTATTGGGTATTTGTACAAGATGAAAACCACCTGCAAACACAAAGCAGTGTGCAGCACGTATTGGGATGCTTCCTGCCATGGTTGCCTCTCAGGTAGCCACTGCTCTGCTGCCTTTTGTTTTATCATCCTTTTAAAGTGGAAAAACATCCAAGAAGAGCCTTCTATAATAACACCAAAAGGATTTTACAGAGATGAAGTGACCTTTCACAAGTACCACCTGAGCTCCATCTGGCATTTAATTCAGGAGGTGTACTGAGCATAGCAGACAGGTGTAACAGCAGATAGTCTCAACAATTTTGAGAGAATTATGCCAAAAGCCACTGTTTGTTTTTATTTTTTATTGTTAATAAAGCAGAAGTCAATAATACATGTGCTGACATCCCCACGCTGTACTGAAGTGGTACCCCACATCAGATGTAGGAGCTCCATTGAAGCAGCAAGGTAAGTATAGGTGCACGCCCACAGCGTGCTACCCTGGCTATCCCCAAGCTGTCCCCCAGCTGTCCCAAGGCTGCAGCAGGCACATCAGAGGGACACAGAGAGCTGAGCCCCCAGCCCACTGAGCGGCTGGGAGCCCCCAGCTGGCAGGGCTGGGGCAGCCTTCTGGGGGCTTCGGCTTCCCCTCTCCTGGCAGCACTAAATCCTCCAGTATAAACCATAAATTTGCTTAACAGGTTGCAGATGTCATCTGCATATTTGCTGACTCTTCCAGAAGTTCCTGGGAATGCAGACAGAATTCTTTTTACTGCTGCAACAAACAACAACGAATTTTCATTGCTCAAGAGTCTGACTGCAAGTGCCGTGGGCATGCAAGCAGGTGTGCAATCCACAGGCAGCCATCCTAAAGCTCTCACAGCTTTCCTCAGCTGCTGTCATCCCTGGCAGTAATTTCCAAAAGGTATTAGAATATTCATAGCCACTTCCAAACAGATTAGGCGTAGGCAGTAAATCATATGAGATTAACTTGGCAAAACATTTTTTTATCTTTTCATGTGCAGCTGTTTAAATTTCTGTAGCAAAGGAGATTGTTTCATTCTGGTCTAATATTTGGATTTACCTTTGCGGCAGAGATGTGGAAGCTACAAAGAGAGATCAAGATTTCAGTTTTACCTAGTGAGCAAAGACAGCTTTTTTTCCAAAGGGATACAGGGCTAGACACCTGCAGTACGGATATCCCTGAGAAACCAACACAAAACTTCCCAGCAACTCCAGAGTGACACAAGATCAATCAGCACAAGGTTGACAATAAGAAGTGGGAGCAAGAAACACAAAGAAGTGTCCCTGTTGCCTTTATTTCATCTAACAAACCACACAGAGGAAAGACAGAAAGAGAAGCAGGAATACTCCACCTGCCATATTAACACCAAACAGCATCACCTGTGCTCATTGCAGATCTGCGTTCTTCAGACATTTGGTCTAAAAGAAGTGAATTCAACTCAAGTTCTATTTATAAGTTAAAATATTCACATGCTTCAGCATCTGGAAGATCAGAAATTGGGATACTTTCATGCTTCAACATCTCAAGCAACTTTCACAACTCATGTGAGTAGTTCAGTAGAATATTCCCCAATTTAACCATCAAAAATACTTAAACAGAAGAAAATACTTTCAAAAAGAAGTGTTTGTTCTTTTTAAGCTTGGATTAAATACTCTCTGGATATGTGATGCTCAACAGCTGTTTTGGCTGGTACTGGTGTCTTTTGTATTTCAGTATAAATCAATAAATACAATATTAGGCATCGAGAACAGTACGGTGAATTTTTGCTCATGAATTATCCCAAGCTTTCCATTGCACTCAACATAAAACGTACATGAATTTCTAACAGCTCATATCTCACTGCATAGATTAACAGAACAGGATAACCAAACCCTGCTGCAGCTGCTCTGCTGGTGAACTTTGATCATGCTGCCTGCTGCTCCACAGCATTTACACCCCGGCTCCACGTTGCAGTGCTGACAACATGTGCCTGCTGTCAAGTTTCTCAAATGTAAAATTCTCACACAAGCCAAAAACAATCTGCATGAGAGTTTACAAGGGTAATTTCTGCCCTTCTCACATTTAACAATGCAAAAAGAATAAACAAGAGGCAGTAAGGCAACAGAGGACCAGATGAGGCATACAGGCAATCAAGGGATTCCTTTGGAAGAAGGAATCGAACACAGTTTCAGTGGTACAAAGCCACACAGTGCTTCCAGCTCAGCCATCACAATCCTCTTCTAGCTTTGTGGCGTATCAGTGCACTAAGTGACCTCATGTCTGAAGACTTCCCACTGATGGGCATGATGACTCCATGGTCCTGAAGCACCACTTGGTTTCATGGTAACATAGGAAATGACATAAAGCCCACAACGCTTCAGCAAAGGGCTCTCCATTGACTTGAAATCCACTTTGACTCAGCTCCCGAAGGTGAATAGTACCAAATTACAAAAGCTCACTAAAATAAAATAAAAAATCTCATCCTCCCATCTTCCTCCAAGCTCTCTTCCTTCTACTCACTGCTGCTCTGCAGCTATTTAGACTCAAACATGCAAGCAAACTCTTCCTCCTCAACAGAGTCAAACTATATAAAGCCATTTTTAAATGCTAAAACAAAGGCGAACTCAGACAAATGTTAAAACTAAAATATTACATTCCAAGAACAAAAGGCTGCCCAGAGAGTGAAAAGCCACTGCCCTTTTCCTCTACAGAAAAGGCAAGCTCATCCTTTGTTGAGGTGTCCCTTAGGGCAGAGACACCAACCCTCTAGAGCTCCTGGGCTTACTTTTCACTGATTTCTCAATTACTCAAGTCCATAAGTAAAAACAAGACTTGTACCAATGAAGAGAACAGCTCTTGAAGTCACTCTGATTCAGAGCAGAAGCAGAAGTCTCTGAAGATGAATAAACTTTGAACCAAGCTAACAAAGCACAGAGGAAGAGCTCCCTGTCTGGTTAAGCCCCTGTGTAAATCTATACAAGCAAGTTACTGCTGCCCTTGTCTCACACTCCAGTACACGCTGCATCAGCCCAAGGACAAGCCTTTAACTCATGCAAAAAGCTGACCCCTGCAGGGGCAGCTGCCCCACATCTGTGTCAATGTTGGGAGCTCTGTGTAGGAAAACTGCTGCACCGTTCAGCAAGAGCCTGTAGTTGAGATGTGCATTCAATCTGTGTTAGCTTGGCTATTGAATTTATTTAAGGAAAAGTGATGCTTCTTCGACTTCGTTTCCATGGCAACAATCCTAAGAATTTTGTCTTCATATAAATGAGTTATTGCTTTTTGTGCTTCCATACTCCAGGCAGAAAAATTAACATAATATGGTTTCAAGACAATCAGATCTTCCTATCCTCCCAACACTCTTACAGGTAGCAAATTCTTAGATTTCATTATCAGAGGTATAAATGGGGTGAAAAGCAATCCACATTCCAGCAAGTATTAACACTGGAGAGATTTAATTTCAGAACAACTTATATTAGAGAAGATTCTTTTGATGACCATGTTTCTGCATACACTCACAGAGAAGAATAGCCTAGCTTAGCATTGCACATCTCCCAGTTGTAGCCCCCTGAAAGCAGTTTTGAGACATTTATCCATCAATTATGGTCATTATTCTCCTCCATATTTAATTTCACTTCTTATTCATTGGTAATATATTCAAATTATTTTCCCCTGGCCACAACAACTCTTCAAGATGGACATTTCAAAGTAGAAAGGAATGAATGAATCAGAGAGGAAGAATTTAGGATTCAAACACTGTCAGCTAAGTCTTAGAATTATTCAGGCTAAAAAAAAAAAATGTATAGAAATAATTAACTCCTCTCACCTTTAACGCCCCTAGCAAAGCAGAGAGATTATACGTATGATGAATTGAACAAATACTACAGCAATTTCACAACACAGCTGGGACAATCTAGCTTGAAAACAAGTGACACGGGGAGACAGATCTCATCGCATGGTTACAATTCTGCTGACTTTACTGAAAGAATGAAAATTTGGACTCACCACCAGCCATCTTCACAGCTCTGACCAGCCTACAGTTGACTCGTAAAGCTCAGCTGCCAGCTCTGATGGATTTTGGGTTCTTCTAGGCACTTCAAGATAGATGAGTGCATAAGCATGACATTTATGCTGTTATCAAGCATGCAAGCAAGCACGCTAAATCAACTACAGAGCAATGAATGTTTTAGGGTCAGTTGAGCAGGAGAATGCAATTCTCTAAACAGTGGGGGCAGAAAAATTTTTCTTCAGTATTAAAAAAAAAAAAGGAAGGATTGAATATAGAGAAAAATGAAGAGGCACCTGTTGAGCAGAGATGATCAAAATCCTGATAATTCCTGCTGAACAGCAGACCATTGGGCATCACTAAGGGACTCAATTTCATGTACATTTAAAAAAAATCTTTAATAAATTATTATAATTATATATTCTTCTTTTGGTGTATTGTAATCATATAGAAGACGGAAAATTTACAGTTTGAAAGATCAATTTGCCAATACAAACTTCTAATAGTGACAGCTATTACGTTATTTGTTTAAAAACTGTTTTAGTTCAGGAGACAAGGAAGGTCTTGAGTTAATTTCTGTTTCAAATTTGCCAGTCTTCCTAATTAGACACAAAAATGTGAGCACATCTTAAGAACTCCACTTGAGCAAGTTAAGAGCACAGCCAATCATACTGCAGTTCACCTTTAGAACAACTGAAACAACCAGGAACTATCAGTCTTGAGTAAGAAATATGCTGTTCTTCCCCCTTGTGTGGAATAAATCACAAGAAAAGAGTAAATGAAGTTAAAGAATCTGGGTCATTTGCAGAACAGGACCATCAGATCCCACAAGATCTCCACCACTGAGAAACGGATAGTTACAATCTCAAGCCTTAAGAACACCATATATTTTCTACAAGACAGCCCATCATTCAGAACACTGGGGAGGAAAGAATTTGGCAACTACTGCTGAAAAGGAACTGAAAATACAGCAAATTAACAAGGAGGTACTATAGGTTGTATTGAGAGATGTCTCTTCTGTCAGTTCGTAGAGACTTCCAACTGTACTTGACACTGGTGAAATCCCTGGAATTCACTTGGCTTTTTCCATGATCCCTAGGCCAGCCAAGCAGTGCCAGCAGCAAGGCAGGCAAGGATTCCCTGTTGTTGCCTCCCCTTCTTTTACTAATTCTGTATCAATATTATTTTCATCTATCTTTATGCTCTTAAGAGAAAACAGTGACTCAGCAAGCAGTATTGCATTTTTAAGAGCACAAGGTCATAACCTACCAAGAGTGAGCAGTAACCTAGCTTTAAAGCCCACTTCGCTATGAAAGAAAAGAACCAAGAGAAGTTATATTTGGTAATAACAGTACTCATGGTTTGTCCTTCCTTCCTAGATAGTGATAAAAGCCTACAGAAATTGTCCTTCTTCTCTCCTAAGTTATCTCTGTCAAAATATCACCTTCTGGCTATTATCAGAGCAAGGACAGCAGCTCTCAGAAACCTCTGATTCCTTAGGCACTGCTCAGTCCTACATCAAGGGGCAGAAAAGCCCAGGCTCAATGCAGAGCTAAGAAGCAGGTCAGATACACAGTGCAAGTCTACACCTCCAAAGCCAATGGCCAAGTAATCCTTGGGAGATTACCTGTGGATCATTTCCATTTAACTCTTGATCAGGCATATAGACCCAATCACAATCTAAAAATCAATCTTAAAAAAGTATTCATTTATCCTTGACAGTATCAATAAATTCAAAAGACAGGCAGCACACTGGTAAGAAGATTGGGGGAATACTAGGAATTAACTGGGAATTTATGCAGAAATAGGGAACACAAGTCATAAAACAGGACTGTCATTAGAGATCTTCCTGGTCAGAGATGTAAGTGAACAAAGCCATGCAAACCATCATTCTGAAGAGCAAGAACTGAGGTATGTGGGGATAAAAAATATTAAAAAGGATTAGGAAAACCTTGAAGTGACAGGAACAAATGGGCATTTTTTTGAACTTCATTCAGTTCTAATTTAATTGCCATTATTTTGAGAGTGAAGAAAGTTTCATTGTCAGTATGTTACTGTCACGTGATTGTTTCTGGTATTGTATTTTTTCTTTGTATCCTCCACAGATTATTTTTGCTCTTATGCTATTTTCTTTTTATATTATTTACAAAGGCTGACTTTTCTTTTTAATCCCTTTGCAGTCTCTTATTTCACTGAACAATGTTGCTTTGAGATGACTAACAACACATTTGACATTTACATTTTATTGGGAAGGATGTAGACTGCATCTTCTCTTCCTAAAACATGTTCCTCATTCTCCCACAACACTGTTTAGGGGACAGTAGCAGCATCCCCATCAATTTTCTTCAATTCATTACACACTTCTTCAAATACTGACTTTTCAGAGTTGAATATTTTTGTGCCACTACTCTTTGTACATATTGTAGCCTCATGAATATTTCAAATTCAATCGCATTATGATCACTCAACCTCGTAAGCTTACCAGTGTCTATCTTATTTATCATACAGGTCCTGCTCCATTTCCTGGGACTAAATCCAAAATATCTCCTGAGGTTTTTTTTAGTTTTTTTTTTTTTTTAGTTGTTTATATAAATTATAAGAGAAAACAATCTTATGCTACAACATGTATCTTTTCCCAGGCATTAAACAATTCTTATTCTAGTCAAACTTGAAGTAATTGAAATCCTCTGTGATCAGTGCTCCCTTGTTTAAATGAGTCTCCACAAGTGCACAAATATTTCTTCATTTTTCTGCTCACCCTCTCCTGAATAACATGTTTATGATCATACCCTTCACCATTTCCAGACCGTATTTTCACTCCTATATCTGCTTTTTTCTTACTAACTTAAGTCCAAGTATTGTACAAGCCCCTTTTCCACTTGTCCTGCTGCCTGCCCCACAGCTGAGCACTTGCTGTAGAATTCTGCACTCATTACCTTAACATTCCTTACAAATTTCTCTGGGGCTTAATCTGCAAAGAATTTCACCTAAAAACCTGCAAATAAATATGAAGATTTGAAAGACTCTCCTTTTATCCAAATGCACTAGGGGGTTTTAAAACGCTGAAGAGCAGAAAATCCCGTGGATTTTTGAGCAGGCTGGAACAGTTACTACTTGACACAGAAAATGGCCTGATTTCAGTCACCAGCAGAACTTGCAGAGCACAGCTTGCTTGGTTTGGCCCTCAGAACTTTCCTTAAGCAGCTGCAGATGCTGAGGACTCTAGCAGGAGTGAAGGTTGCTGCATCCTGACTTTCCACTTCTCACCCTCCCATAAAATAGGTTCTGCTCAGAAGCAGAGCTAGGCTGGGACTGTTGCCATGTTTAGTGTCTGGCTGGTGATGCTCCATATACACAGGGTAAAAGGAGCTCAAAGCCTCTTTTAACAGGCTGAGAATTCAGCCATAGTAATCAAGTTTATATATGAGCAAATATGCCAACAGCAAGATCAAGTAGCACACCAGTTACTTCCAGACAATGACGTTATCACACCCATCTGCCAAAGCCTATATCTGTTAGCCAACGACAGTTGGCAAGAATAAATGAAGAACTGGCCAACTAATGAACTTCTCTGCACACATCTGGTGAAAAACCAATGACTATTTCACCACATGCATAGCAGAGAAGCAACCCTGCTGGAGAGCCAATCTAAGCCACGCAGGCAGCAGTTCCCAGTGCTGACCATTCAAAGAACAGGGTGCAAAGCCCCTCTTTCTTCTGAAACTCAGAGTCTTTACATAAGACCAGTAGCTTTCATATGTTAAAACCTAACTAGCACATTAGCTTCGGACTTTGGTTTTTAAGCTAAGAAACAAGAGCCTAGGCCCATACTTGCATGTAAAATCTGCTCTGCAGGAGGGAGCTGCCAAAGGCAGCATGGAATTTCAGGATCTATTGCTTTTCAATGGATGTCTGAAAACAAAAAATATATCTTACCTCTCTTACTTACATCACTAGGGAGAAAGCTTTGAAGTGTTCTCACCTTCCAGAGGAATCAGGAAATGAAAACTGAACCATCTCATTGCGTGGTGGGGGTGTAGAAAGCTAACAAGACAGCACAGGAATCTCTCTCATTTTTAACATGTTTTCTTTTAGAGAAAGATTATGTCTCATCTTAAACTGATGCAAAGAAAATTCCACCAGAATAACTGTATTTCAATCAATGACGGCTAAAGGTCATATCTGAACAGTTCAAATTGAGGGCAAATAAAGCTATTTGCTTAAATAATTCCTACAGCTTCATTTGCCATTTTAATCCCATTAGGTTTCTCTAATTAAAATCAGATGAATTTTCAAATGACACGACTACTCTCAACAGCTCATATTCACATTTCTCCTACATACTCCCCAGTCTGTTACCCATCCCTCAGTCATTAGAAACCATTCATGAAGATCAAAATCTACAGGCTTTCCCATAAAATTAAGGTCACTCTTAAAACTCTTGGTGGTTACCCTAAAGCTAGTCTGAAGTTGCTTCTCCTCAGAGCGCCTCCGTTCTGGGGATGGAGGGAAGCAGGAACAGGCAGCAACATAGGACTGCAAAGTTTCCATTTTCAGATCACAATCTTTTCAAATTTGAGGTGAGAGCTTTCTCATGCTTCTCTGCAGAATCTGAATACATCACATACACCAAGTGTGAAAATAATCACCAAGATGTCCACTTTTAGTTATCATATTCCCCACAGTTCAAGATTTCTCTTTAAGCCTTCCAGCAGGGAAACAACTGCTCATTCTGCTTCCTTTCTTAAATACAAATCTAAGTGCCAGCTCAGCCTTTCTGATGCACTTTTGCACTTCCACATGGAGGAAGGTACATTTCAGAAGCACAGAAGTCATCACTGCACACAGCCTGTGAAGTGCTTTCTCATCCTGCAGGATGAAAGTCATTTAATGACAAGCTATTAATAATAACAAGTAGCTTGTGTCATTGCATTTAAATATCACTCTTATACATTCCTTTTAATAAAGAAAATTAGGAAATCAATTATTAAGTTACACAGGGATAAAAATTATGTTTTGGGAAAGACAATTCTGGGTATGACAATCTCACAAGGTAGTTAGACATTTTTGTGTTTTAAAAGAAAAGCAGAGTGCAGCACTGTGAATCCACACATAACTGAGCCAGGGCTCAGCAGCTGCAAAGCTCTGAGCATCATCCAGACTGCGGCCTTCTGCAGGGCATCACAAGAACACAAAGCTATGTCAGGGTATACTGCTACGGGGTACACAACCACCTACCAGCAGGGTGCAGTCTATCTTACCTGATGACACTGATGGCACCCTACAGCAGAGGCAGTACAGATGTTAACGTCCTATTTAAACATTCATAATAATAAATAAAATATTTTTTAAAGGTTTTAGGTAAGATTTCAATGTTTGAGAGTCTCGGGCTGGCTCTCAGGACAACAGTTAACATCTCTATAAAAAAATAAATCAGCATAAAAAAGCTAGCTAGACTGCAAAAAGTTATTTGTTGGCTTGCATCCAGGTGAAACTAGACTCTGCTTTCCCACCTAACATTCATCTACTGCAAACAATTCCTCCACGCATCTACTCCAGTTCAGGTATCCGTTCTGTGTACATTTAGTCTAGAAGCTCTGCAAAGAAAGTTATTGATCCTTTTAATTGGTAAGGACTTTGCTAAGTAACAAAACTGTCCACCTACTTTTCCTAATTAAGAAAAATCCAATTATCACACACAAATGTAGATTGTAAAGACTGTAAATACCACCCATCAGTCTTCAGGAATTGGTACTACTGGCATGTGCATTCCCAAACCATCTGTACAGTGAAGGACTCATTAAAAATGACTTGTCAACTTACGTACTAGTTTGTAGGACAGCAACTTGCCAGAAAGTACAAGCATTTAGAAATGGTTACAGATTAAGTCAGATTTAGCTATGGTCTCGCTATGTGAGAGACAGTGACCATAGAGGGATTCTTGAGTAAGAAGCAGACCAGTCTCCTCCAAACTCATGAGCAGCCCTGCAGAACAGTTATCTCTCTGCAACGCTGACAGAGGAGGAAGCAGAAAAGCTCAGAGGGAGCAGGAGCACAGCCCTATGGAACACATACAGTCACAAGCAGCTGCTAGAGGGAGAGCAGAACGAACAAGTCTTCTCCCTGATACCAGAAATGACTTAAACACATCACATCTTGAAAGGTATGTCTCTCAAATGGCACGCAGTGAAGCAGAAGCCAAGGGGAAGGAATAGATCTGCAATATGAAATCAAGATTTAGAAGAAGCAGAGCTTGCCAGTGCAAGGAAATATATAAAAGTCACATAAGAAATAATCTTGGAATAAGAGCTGCCACAATCTGGAGAGAAGAGATTCTGTTAAATACTCAAACCAAATTCAGCACTCAGTGCAGCAAAAGACTTTCTCTCCTACATACTCCTACACCTGAAGCTCGAGAACACTGCAATGGGGCAGAAAGATGCAATGGAAAGAAAAATCTCCTAAAGAATGACAACAGAAATTTAGATCCAATTCACTCAGGGCACAATGCACAAGTGCCTCCAGCTATACTAAAAACCCTGATGCTAACACTGTGTGAACATACCAGCAGGTGTTCAGACCTTCTGGAAGAGGCAAGACTCTTTTTGTCAGCAGCTTTGACTGAGACACCCCACAAGTGAGAATACAAAATAAATGAGAGACAACAGAAAGATGCTTCCAATGCTGAATGTGACTTCTGACTTACATGGTGGATAGAAAATCTGTCATCAGTACACTCAGGTCCTTTGCCTGCTTAACTCAGTACTTGCAAATAATATTGACTGAGGTGATTTGTTAAGCTAACTTACCTATATCATACAATATTGATGGTGGATGCCATGATTTTTACAAGGATTAGCCTCATCAATTTTGCACCTTTTAAAATTTGAACCCAATTCTCTTCCTTCAAATACTGCAAACCTGTCCCACTGGATGCCCAAGTTTAGGGTGCAGTGGCCACGTACCTCAAGCCAGTCTCCAAAGAATAGGGCCGAAGTCCTCAAACACCAAGAAGAGCTCAGCTAGGAAACAGCCAATTTACCTTATGTGCACTGTCCCCAATATCATTTACATCCCTCATAATACATACAGTAACTCATCAGCATTCCCTACCCGAGTGCTGCCATTCCAGGATGGTCTCACAAGAGCAGCTGGAGACCAGCTAGGCACAGGGCTCTGAATTAATGGCTGCACTGGGTAGCCAGCATTGTAATTTATTTCCTTTGCTGGCAGGCACTATTCCTTCTGCTGAAGAAAATACCTTAATTATAACATATCCAGCTTAATATCAGATTAATGAATAACAGTGGAATAACAGTTTGACTAATGATTTAAGCAATCATAGAATCATCACAAAATGGCTTAGGTTGGAAGGAACCTTAAAGATCACTTTGTTCTGACCTACACTGTTGGCAGAGTTGCCACCCAGGCTGTCCAGGGTCCCATCCAACCTACATTTGAGCACCACCTCCAGGGATGGGGGCATCCACAGCCTCTCTGGGCCTCACCACCCTTTGAGTATAGAAATTTAGTCTGAATGTTAAGAATAAATTCCACTTTTCTGATTTACAGCCATTCCCCCTTGTCATATTACTACTTGACAGTGTAAAAAGTCAATCCCTCCTAGTTATAAGTTCCCTTCAAGTACAGAAAAGCCACAATGAGATCTTTCCAGAGCCTTTTCTCCTCCTCCAAGCTAAACAAGACCAGTTCCCTCAATCTTTCTTCATAGAGAAGATGCCCTAGCCCTCTGATCATCTTTGTGGCCCTCCTCCAATAGCTCTGCATCATTCCTGTGCTGAAGGCCCATAAGACTGTGTCCTGTAACCAGAAATGCTCCATGTTTGGACCACATTTGTCATTTTACATCCCACAAATATGACAGAGAAAAAAGGAAAAGAACGTGTCCGTGGAAAACTGACTTACAGTATTTTATTCCTTTCTGATGATAAGGCATGGGATACCCCCAACATTTAAAAGAGGGTATTTTTAACATGAAAAAGTTTGATTATTACATCTTACTAGGAAAATCTGAATAGGGAACTTAGGAAACTAATGACCAATTACAAAAGTAGAAACCAGTGAAATTAATGGTGAATTAAGAAGGACATTCTAGTATTCAGATTTTAAGTCTGGTTTGCTTATTTGTTTCACCAGCTCCTGCCAAAGAATGGAATATTATTTGAAAAAAAGGTTTATACAGTAAAAATGAACACACACACACATCCTTCTCCTTGAAGTAAAATCAGAGAAAGATGACATTAAAAAGCTTTCCTATGTTCAAAGGACAAGTTCAGCAAAACTAAGGAAGATCAACAGCTCCAGATATCTCTATGGTCAAGAACCAGAAAAGGAAATAAACAAACCCTTGCAGCTCATCTTTATGCATCATAAAACAAATTAAATTAGGTTTTTGTTCACTGTGTTGTGTGAAAAGTAATTTTGTCAAGAGTCACTGTGATAAAGTCAGGCTGCTTCTCAATCACTGCACAAACAACTTTATATCAAAGGTTATCTTCCAAGGAGATTTAAAAACACAAATACACATGAAGTTTATGTCTTTCATACCTAACGCGTCTACTTCAAACACATGCTGGGATGCTGAATCTACCAATAATGTTGATATCACTCCATTTTATGCATTGTATTAAAATTAAGGTCACAGGAATTTTCTCACTGACATCACACAGAGAAAAGCAGTATAGTGTTTGTCACTGTTTACAAGCAAGATTTAGACATCTTGCAAAAAATAAGATCTATGTGTATAAATGCAAAGTTTGTATAGCAGCCCATGATTTATGAGTATAACGGAATGACATTTTTGGGGAATTTTTAAATTGTTCAAAAAAAAGTCAGAATGCCTGAGGTGAAGGTATTCTATTAGCCCTTATGAGCTCTCCCATTGTGACAGACTCCTTAGGAAATCCTATTTCACTGCTCACATAAGGAAATGTAAATAAAGCTATGTCTTTTCTCCATAGAATAACACTTTCAAAAGTTTCCTTTATTCTTTATGTGAGTATGTTCTCTATTTATAGACACCGTGCCCTCAGAAGCTTTAACTATTATTCTAGCCATAATCAGAGGACTAAAATAACTGTCAGATGTGCAACAGTAGATGCAGAAATACAGGACTAAGATGAAGGATATACTCGCAGAAAGAGTTGGTCTATACATGTTTATATGACTGTAGACAAGTAAGATTGACCTAAATTAAGCTATTACATTATTGCATTTTGACAGAAGAATAAAAACATGTTGAATGACTGAGAGATTACTGGAAAAATGTACTTAAAGAAGAAGCTTTAAGAGAAAATTCTCTCCAAGAAAAACTTCTACCATGTAAAGAAATCTGGGAAAAGGTTTAAAAGACAAAGTTGAGGAGGCTTTAGAAAAAAAAATGAATGGTTTATCAACTTCAGCACAGACAATGAATTAGCAAGCTTTCCATCTACATCAAGCTTCTCTCTTTCAAAGGGATATTCTATATCCATACTTCCTTCTAATGAAGTCCTTACTGGGTTAACAGCAGATGTTCTTTAATATGCTAAATATTAACTTTGTACTTTACAATAATTCATTTTAAACAATGTAATTTGAGAGCCAGGGCATAAATGCAGGAAAAAAGAGTAGTCATGGTCTCTCCAGCTGAAACACTCTGAAGTTCAGCAGAACCACCCCAAGGATGCATGCAACCCAGGAGGAGTTTATGCTGTCTGCCACCCATCAGCCCAGACCCTGTAGACCATTTCAGAGGCTAAGAAGCCATCTGCTAGGAAACAGACTGCTCCTACAGGAACAGAAACTGCTTCACACCATTACCTTTCTCATCTCCAAATAGCAATGGATTGCTTCTCACATTGGCATTAAGAAAAGTTTCCTGGCAATGGAAGAGCTCAAAGCAATGATGTCTCTCTTCTGATCCCAACAACATGTAAAAGCAAGACTAGGCATCACACAGGAGTGCTGCAGAACTCTCACACAGGCTGTAGCTTGACAAAATATAAGGAAATGAACAATAAGGGTACTGAAGCACTGGAACAGGTTGCCCAGAGGGATGATGAATGTCCCATCCTTTGAGATGGTCAAAGTCAGGCTGCAGCAGGCTATGAGCAGCCTGGTGGAGCTGTACGTGTCCATTCAGTGCAAAAGAGTTGGACTACTGACCTTCAAGGACCCCTTCCAACTCAAACGATTCCATGATTCTAAGAAAGAGCCAACCAGAAATTGAGGAGATACTGACTGTATGGCACAAATATACCATCAGAGAGGACGCATGTTGTCAGCTGAGCAGGAATCCAAACTGCTACAAAATATAAATCAAAGCAATATCATCATACCTACTGTAACCACTGACACAAAATCGAAACGACTCCAACTACCTAGAAGTAGGTGCATTAGCTATGAGGTAAAAGGCCATTTATGGGATACATTGATGCCTTTACAAACTTAATATCAACTCACGACAGTTTCCAAAGAAATATTACGAAGAAAATTTCCAAGGCACTATCTTTTTTTATTATTTTCTTTCTGGATGAATGGCAGAGATTTACTCAGGTAGATCAAAGGCCTAAAGAAACTGTATGAAATTATGTTATGCAAGTACCACTAATTCCAGCTGAATTATAATATTGAAATAATCACTGTAATACCATGCAGAAATGTAAGAACATAACAGGTTGACAAAAGGGAAAGAAGAATGGACCAACATCCATTCCTATCAGACAGAGCTGCCTTAGCTGAGCCACACCAGTTGATACAAAACATGCAGACCTTGGCTATGGTTCTCAGGACTTGCACCAGAATAACACCGTATGTTGAGGCAAAACTCCTTTTAGATAAGTTGTAACATGCACTGACATTACAGGTTCCCTTTTTCAAGGTCTTCACATCATCACCTTCACATTTCTGCTCTTCACTTCTGCATTTAATTGTGTTGCAACAAATGTTTTTTTCCCCAATCCAAATTTGATGAGTGAGAATTAAAGCTTCAATAATAACACTATATCCTGTATAAGTGGATAAATATAATATTTATATAATAATATATAAATATAATAACATTATAATAATGTTATTATATTATATTAATATAATATAATAACATTATATCCTGAGACGTGAATAAAAAGAAAAAAAAACACCCACAAACTTTACAACATAAGAATAAGGATTTCAAATCTCAGGCAACAGCCACGCGGTAACTCAGAGAAATGTGACGCATATTTCCTTTCTGAATCTCTCCTCATAGACACTGCAAGTGAGAACTCTGCCTGTGCTGCCAACACATCCCTGTGACAGCAGGAGCCCGATTCCTTCGGGCAACATCCAGCCCAAGTGAAACCAAGTGTCACAGGCTGTGACCTTCAGCGATGCTGCTGCTCTAATTAAGAAAGCATGATACTGGGAAGCATTGATTGTTTGCATGGGAAAGGGCATTTGGGCTCTGTTTCCTGAGAGAGTAGCATTTTCGCACATCTATGCATCTGGCAGAATAAGCTATATTAATAGCAATATTTTTGTACGAAAATTGGAATTCATGCTTACAAGTAAAGTCAGACAAGAGTTAAATATTTTGTAGGAACTATACGTTTGTACTTGAAATTTATAAAGTCAAGTTAGGTAACACCTTATTTACTCAGAGCAACCCCTGCTTGCTCCCAGTCTGAACCAACAGTCATAAAGTGTATGTGCCCATAAATGGACTGCTGGGAAAAAACACTAGATAGAACCATGGCAGCACAGGATTTGCATCAGATGTTCACACAGTGATGATCCAATTCCCAGTCACCTTGAGGTACACAGAGAAGAATTTGGCTACAGACTGCTAAGAAATGAAAAAAGCTTAATGGAAACATGAGTTTCTAAATAAGCAAAAAGCAGAGAGCAATAAAGATGGTGTAAGCTAGATGTTAATATTTATTTAAGAAAACTATAGAGTTTTTATTTTTATTTTTTGCTAGTAGGTCTACAGTAAAGAGAAGACAAGGCAGGTGATGTGCAGAGAAAAGGAGTTCTGCAGCTCTAAGGCCTGATTCCAGGAAATGAGCTGTGTATGCTGGAATATACAGCAGTGGTTTTATTTGTAGAAAATAGTCATTATCCTGCTGAACTGATGCAAGCATGCAAAATCTGCACCAGTTACAGACTCATTTTAAAAACAAATAGGAAAGGTTTAATAATATTTGGAAGCCTTAGCATTGCTTCCTCTTAAAATTTGAGAATTTCTTAGAAGTTGTTGCAATATTATTGTGCTTTCCCATATCTGGCCAATGTTGGGATTCAGCAGATGACCAAAATGCTGCGTAGATTTTTCAAGTTAAATGTAAGCAATGGCTAAAATGTGTATGCAAAGATTACAAAGACTGTAAAGAACTTTTTTAATCCTGATCTTACTTAACATAATAGCAGCTGAAAAAAAATCTTGGTACCAAGATCTTTCTTTCATCCTCATCCCACTGCACCAAAGCAAACAGCAAAAGCATGCCCTTCACGTGGATTACAAATCATTTCCTTACATCAAGAGCAAAACAGGCTGCAGTAAGGGCACCTACTTCTCTTTCTCCTCATTTCATGTTAGGGTTTTTCTAAGACTAGAGTTCAGAAACGACTCTGGTACAAAACTTCATGAGACTTTGTTACAGATTTATTGTCAAACTGTACCATGTACACATTTTGATAAGAGTTCAGTATTTACTTGGCATTATCTGATGTATGAAACAGCTGACAGGTACAGAGTTTATTACCCTGGCCAGACTAATCTAATGCTATTGATCACCACCTGCTACAGTACATTGCATCTCTGGATCAAGACTGTCACTGGACCAGTACTTTCATGTGCTCAGAAATTAGATAAGGAATTTTAGATAAGGAATGTCTTCATAGCAAAACAGAAAGAAAATTCAAGATCATTACAGAGCATTTGAGGTGGTGGCAGGAAGCCTGAGGGGATGTCCCCTTCCCCTTCGAAAGGTTTCTGCATAAATCAGAATCAAATACATATTAGATGAATTTTGGGAAAAGAATCCCCTGAGGTCTTTTATTTTTTTTATTTTTTTAATAACATCTAGGTTTTTTTTGTTTTGTTTTGTTTTAAGACAAATGGAACAATTATTTTCATAACTTCATGCAAATAGCAAAAAAAACCAACATTCCAAATCCACAACTAACATATATCCCAATTGCTTTGCTACAGACATTACCAAGTTCATCTTCTGCACCAAAAGGGACACAAACAGAGGCATACAAGAAGTTCTGTGCTATATGACACTGCACAGTCATGTTGAGTTTCCAGCAGAAACTGGAATGAGCTTGTATTGACTAAAAGATTCCCTCAGAGCTGACTGAGAGGACATAGATTTGATGCACAGAGAAGATGTATTTACCTGTCAGAACCTGAAACCATCTGTAAGTGGTGGTTGAGTTTCACTACTACACTCTTCATGGGCTCCATTTTCAACCAGAAATTATTTATACACTTTAAAACTTCTGTCTCACTTTTCAGTTTGTTTCTATCTAAACATAAAACCCATTTCCCAGACTGCATCCACACAAGGTCTCAGGTAACAGTTACCTTTACGCTGGAATATTTTCCAATGCTGAAAACACTTACAATGGAAGAGGTAAATAGTGGAGATACTGCATACAAAAGGTTCATCCTTTGGGGAAGAATGGATGACAGGGTTGGAAAACAAGAGTTTTGAGTCAACTTTAAATAGAATGGCACAGCTATTTTGCTGTACCCACATCTGCCTCCACAAACAGCTCACTGGAAACTGAATGTGTGGATCTGGTGCACATTGTTTGGTGCTGCCGCAGAAACAGATGTTCTATGAGTTACATGGTTTGGTTATTCTAAAATCTTTGACACCAAGCAGAAGACAGAGACAGTGAGAGTGTGTGCAAGTAATCGTGCACACACACACATCATTCAAAGCTGTTAGAAAAGCTGGGATTTAATGTGCACAGCAATGGTCTTCATCTCAACAAATTATTCATTCACATTTGTAAAACTCCCTTAACAAATGCATCCCTGAGCACTCCCTAATGAGAATAAACAGAACTAAATGACATTATCAGCTAAAAGCAGGGGCTACAGAATATTAGGAAAAAAAAATGAAGCATAGTTATAATAATATTGAGAGACAGCAATGAACTGTGGAGATTTTTCCACTCAAACTGTAGATTAAATAATAAACTCAGCCATATGGTTTTTCAGCTTTCCTACCCCTGAAGTGTTCCTGGTCCCTAACTAGCAGTAGAATAAAGCAAAGAATTCAAAAATCCATTCATATATTGCTAAATTGGTTGCTCTGAAAGACCAGCAATGAACAAAAGTCTTTTTCCTACCTTAAGTCATTCTACAAATGTAATATATTTCTATAACGACAGTGGTTAAAGCTGTGGTACTGGGGCTTCAACCAACTAATTGGGGACATCAGTTTCTGTCTGAGCAGCGGAGACTAAAATTAAGAATAGAAGCACTGGTCTGTGATAAAAAACAAAACAGATGTATCTTCACCTCCCAAGAGCTACAAAGGCTAAGACTTACTATACAGAAGCACTGATAACCTTGTCACCACCTACTGCTCCAGATGTATAACAGAAGACAATCCTAATAATTGCATTAGGTCCTGCCAGTAAACACTACCTTTTGAAATAAAAGGTGATACTGCTATATTCAAATAATGTTTTCACTGAAAACGGCAAGAGTTTTCAGTAGTGAAGGAGAGAAAATAAACCTGCAACACCCAACACCTGCAAAGCTGACCAGGCACAAGTATCCAACATTATCTAGTAAAAGAAAAACAGGTTTCCTGTTCCAAATTGCTACACTGTGTTCAGCAACTAATTTTTAAGCACAAACACTTTCCTGCTGTTGACCCAGGAGATCATTCTGGCATAACAAGGAAGTTCAGGTCAAAATACAAGCCACTGGAACCAGAAGCTGCAAGGCAGCAAAATCAGCAGAACCAGTCAGTTTGAAGGAACAAGAGGAGAAATGAACCAACATGAATGAAGTTTGCTCCAGCACATGCTCCTAGAGAGGTCCTGGAATTTTAGCTTCTACAGACTGAAATACACAACACACACTCAGCTACTAGGCATACAGAAATCACAGTTTGAAACTCACATCCAAAGATGATGAAGAAGCAGTGGAAAATAGGAGGGACCATGAAGAACTGACTAGGAATCCTAATTCATTCCTTGTACTAGAGCCCAGCCAACTTGGTATTTGGGAAATCCTTGGCTTTAAAGCCAAGTCACAGCTGAAGCTGGATTACAAAAACCTACACAAGAACAAATAAAAAGAGGACAGACTAGATTCCTAAAGGATGAGAGAACTGTATCACTTCAATCAGCAGCAGCAGAGTGGAAGCTATAGCTATTAGAGATTGAATCCAACTAAAACATGTGAACAGTTTTGTCGTGTTACACCTGTGAAAACTCCGCATCATTAACATTTTCAGCACAACCTTTCTTTTATTTGATCAGCCTTTCCTCATTTCTCTTACAAGTATAATCATCATAGAATAAAAACTAATGATTCTGTGAATGCTATAAAATTATGAAAGTGTACTTCTGTACACAGTACTGAGAAGTACTGGTGTTGAATCTTTGATAAGCAATGGGAGAAAAGGGAAGAACAAGATAGATTTAGAGGAGGGTACATTTGAGCCCTGTAATGGGCTGTGATAAGAAAGAAAATAGGAAGTGTAATACTGTTCAATGTGAAAAAAGAAGAGAGGAGAGCACAAGAAGACAGACGAGCCTTGCTGAAACAGCATGCAGCTAATAACACTTGTTCTATTTTTTTTTTTTTTCATTTAAATAAATGCATAGCTGTCCAGTCTTAGCTTCTAAGGAATTCATCTGTAGTCATCACTGGGATGAAAACAGACATCATTCATCCACATACATATGACACGAAAGAATCCAAGTGCGTGGCAGATTTCTCATGGCAGAAAACCCACAAGCAACACCAGGAGGAATGGATGAGCAATTCCCCAGCACTCACCAAGCATCCTTCCATAAAATAAGTGATTTAATTTTTATCTTCCTGCAGGGGGTGAAATCTGTTGCCTGCAATTGATAGTGATGTATTGCCAGATCCTCCTGTAAGTGACACATTATGTCATAATGCAGTGAGCTATCGCCTGTATATATAAGGCAAGTAACTGCCAGCAAGACATGCAAAAGCTAGATCTTCAGATACATTTTAGCTTTAAATTGACATCAGCACATTGCTCTGCACATTAATATGCAATCTTTTTGACAATTATTTTTTTCATAAAGTCTAAAATTAGAAGCAAGTACTACCAAGTGTTTTCACACAGGGCTGCTACTGTCTCCTCTGTTTATCTCTCTCTAGTGAGATTCAAGTTTTCTCAAATCCCACACCAGAAATCCCAGAGGGATTTTAGAAGCACAAGAAATAGAGAACAGACTGAACTGTCTCATGGAAAGCTGATATGCAACAACACACTGGAGCAGGCTTTCTGGAGCCCTTGTCTCCCTTGGCTGACAGCTAGTGAAAAGCATACCACAGGCAGACTTATCTTCAAATCGAGATTGTCTGCTCAAGTAGAAACAACACTGACTTGGATCATTATGTGAATTTGTCAACTTCGGTTTCCATATTTTCTATAGTGAAGTTCAAGTTTCCCAGTGCTGTTAAGAGTCTACGCCTTTAGTACAAACAGCTATTTACTTTATCATTCAAAAACAGCTGTGATGTGAGCACAGTTTCACTGTACACCTTGTTCCTCAGTGACATGCTTATCTTGACCCTATTTAGGCCTATGAAACTGAAACTAGGGAAGTAAATGGTCAAACTCCATGCAGCTCAGCAGTCTGATTCTGTTTTGATTTTTTAACCAAACTTTTATTTGGTCTTCACGACAAATGACGGGGGGTGGGAGGGAACATTCCAGAAAACAAAAGTGGGAACAGGTGATTCAATGCTTACAGTAACTGTCACAGACAGCCTTATATATGAAAGTTGACCCACTTGTAAGGCAGCTCTTTCTGCAGATGAATGTTTTCTCTTCCCTGGCAGATAGGGTTCTTACAGTTTATTTCCAGAATTTTGTATATGAGAACCATTATCTCCCAGTGAGTTACGGAAAGGAGAGGAAAACTTCTACGCCATGAATCCAGTTTGATTTAAAAAACACAAATTGTCCACTGTGTTGGAGCACAGGCAGCTTCCAGGCCCGCCATTCTGGACTTCTACATTCTTCACCCTTCTAGAAGTGCCGTTATTCATACTGCTTTATCACGCACAGGCCAAAATGACATCAACATATATATTGAGTATGACATAAAAACATGGTCTCTTATGTGTGTAAAAGCCAATCCAAGCCAAAAAGAATTTCCATTCAGAAAAGACAAGAGCAGAAAAAGCACATGGAATTCTAGTTTTACCAAATACTAGTGCGTATTGCTCTCTATGGTGGCACGGAGACCTTTTTTGCCTTTTTTATTGCAGCTAATCTATGCAATTGCAGTCCAGTGTCAGATGGCAGTAGTATCAAAATAGAAGTCTCTTTTTTTCTTTTTAGAGAAACAACAGAAAAGTATTATTACACAAGTACTCTCCTTCCTGCCCCTCTGTATTAATCTGCCAGAAGCTGTGGCAGGCTGCAGGCTGATTCTGATATCCTTGCTGGGAAAGCATCAGTGCAAGGGCCTGGTGCAATCCCACTTGCATTCATGTTGGGTACCATACTGCACTACTGTGCTCAAAAATGGGACTAGAGGTCAGAGCAGGGGGGATGAGGACACATAGGATGTTAGCACCTGTAATAAATGATTTGGATCATTCATATCCGAGTCCATGTCTCAGACACTGCAAACAATGGAGTAACAGCAGAGTCTTTTGTTTCCAGATTCCTTGCAGCAATGCTATACATTCCCCTCTTTCACAGTCTCTTTTTGCCCTTCCTACACATAAAACTACTTACAGCACAGTCTGAACTGCAGTAAAAATCACTAACCCTGGGAATACAATGTTCAATTAAAATTAAAAACAATGCAAATGTTAAGAGCCCAAGCTAAATTAATTAGTCACTTCTTCCATTTCAAATCTGCATTTAAATATGTAAACATTGCAGCACTCAAAGATTTATCTGAAATAAAACGGGTACATTTGCAATTTCCTCTAGAGGGGCAGATGTTAGTCGCACTTGTGATTTTTTGCAGATGCTCCCCTCCCAGCATGTTTAAAACCAGCTTTCTGTCTCAGTTCTGAGCATTCCACATTCTCATACCAAAATGCAGACAGCTGATACAGGCTACAAGCACACAGTGATATTTGTACAAGCAGCCAGGAACAGAAGAGGACAGGACTTTGGTATCCATACGTAGACACAGCAGGTTCCCACCACGCTACAGAATAATCCCACACCCTATAGCTTCTGTAGTCATTCTGGTGCCATTAAGAAGATAAAGAATCTTTCATCTCCACACCAACTTAGTTCTGGGGTTGATAGTCCATATTACAAAAACTCCAAAAAGCCTCAGAACATGGGGTCTCCCTGATCTGAGTATTGCAGTCTCCCACCAGGAACTTGCATTTGCCTCAGAGAGCTTCCAGGACAAAGATATAAGGTTAGAGGCTGGCACTGTCCCTCCAGTGCCCCCACAGGTGAAGATGTACATTCTTGAAGATTTCGGATTCTAACCAAAGTTGATGTTCTCAGAATTACTGCCACTTAAGAGCACACAGCAACAGCATCCTTTAATGTACTTGCAGACTAAACAATACTTATTACTGAGCTCAAAACAAAGGACAGGAGATAATGAGAAAGACTGAAAACCCCTTCAAGCATTCTCCTAACAACAAATCAGCTCAGAGCAGAGAACTACAATATAATGAAAATTAAAAAAAATAAAATGGCAGCCTTGCAGGCTTCCCCCTGGATCAGCCACCACAAGCTGAGGATGGGATCAGAAGGGCATCACACTCTTCCTGAAGTGTCCAGTTTGCCCTCCACGGCATCTGTCACCCACCACCTCCTTCAAGTCAGACATCCCTCCTCCCAGGCAGCTCAAAGACTCTAGACAAACAAGCAGGGTCCTCAGGAAAGCAAATGCACTTGGAAAGATGTACATCTCAGCAGCTTTGAGGCCCGGTTCACCTGAAGCTACGTTATTCAGGAATATCATTGTTTAAAGGCCATTGATCATTAAAAAAAAAATCACAACAAAGAAAAGTACAAACTACAGGAAAAAAATGTCTCAGCATCTTTTCCTAAGCCTTCCCTCTTGCAATGTTAGGAATGATCAGGAAATAGGAGACAAGGCAAAATGGGAGCTAAGCATGCTGGAATATTTTCTGAGACCCATCAAATCTTTTAGTACCCAGAGGTACAAGTCTATACAAACCACTGTGGGATCATCTCAGTGGGTAAATACAGACAGAGCAACAGTTACGGAAGGGTTTAGAAGCTAAATAACTTCATTGTTCAGTTTGTCTTCCAGCCAAAAAGTGGGTGCAAGAACACAGATCTCTGCAGCCTGGATGAGAAGTTTTCTTCTCTTTCTGCACCACCTCCACCTTTTTTTTTTCCTAAGCTAAATGTAGATGCAGTGTGACGTTTTGTAATCATCAGTTTACAGCAGCACACACGTGCCCCATGCACTCCAGATGGATCAGACAGTGGCCACCTCCCATTCCAAGCAAAGCTGAGGGACTGCTGGCAGGCAGACAGGGAAGCCATGTCCAGACAAAGAGCCATGATGTCTGCCTTTTCCTCTTTCCTCATCACTAATGCAGCTTGTACAGCTCTTCCAAATAAGTGTTCTTTTATGGACAATCATTAAAATCTTTTTTCCAGCTGAAGAAACAAAAGGGGAAAGGTTTGTGCACTCTCAGAGGCTCTGCAAGGCTTCCTGCCTCACCGAGTTTGCTCCCCTCCTACCACTGCTCATTAGCACCACCGCTGGCATTTAAAAAAATGTTTTCCTCTCTGATCTCTGATCTCATTTATCTTGGGACTGAAGTTCTAACACAGAATTTATCACATCGCAGGCCTTATTTCCCTGGCAACACACTCAAATAGCTACAAATATCAAAGAAGAGACAATAAGCTACAACTGGAAAATAGTGTAGTTAGAGAGAAGTGTTGCCCTGCATGAAGATTCCCCACCTTGCACAAAACCAGTCACTCCACCTTTAAAAGTCTTCTCAGAACAGATTACCTCCCTCAGTTTTCTTTGCCCCAAGTGCAGCAGGTGCAGCACAGCCTGAAACAATCCTCCCAGGGAACCCCCTGGGGCCAGTCCACAAGGACAGTCCTTCACCAGCGCACTGGGTGAGCTCACTGCCAGCAGGACCTGAAGGCACTTGATGGTGAACATGAACACACCATATCCCTCCCTTCAGTCCATCACCTCTGGTATGGGTACAAGTGACAGGAGATGGATCTGTCAGGTAGGTTCTGGGGTCTCCCACGTGCAGTCAACCCAAACAGATAAATAAAGACCAAGACCGCCAAAGTGCTGCTCTGAGTTTTACAAATATAACTCACTTGTAATTGGGGAAAGGGGGACTCATGGAACATTTTCATTCCTACCAGACAGACAAATCTATGATTTGTATTCTCTGATGTTAAATGAGATTCTCACACATCTTCAGTGGATTTGATTGATATTACGCACGAGGCCACTCAGTAAAATGATACAGTGTAGATCAAAGCATGAAAGATAATTTTCCCTGAAATGTATGTAGCTGAGGGTAAATTATGACTCTTTGTTTCACAGTTTATGGAACACAATTTCATTTGAAGCCTAAATCTGTCACTTTGGCATTGTTTATCAAAACGCCTCCAACACACTGTCCCCCTGGAAGAACAGTGTCAGGTCAAAGGTAGAAAATCAAATCGGTACAATGACATTATTTCAAATATCTAACCATATAACAAACTCATGGAGAATAGCTTGTGATTTGCATAAATTTTATCCACATATGATGCATTTGATAAAAGAAAAAGTAATTCATCTGCAAGTTAAATACCCACAGTGGCAAAGGATGCTGTAAAATTTATAACAAGGCTGCTTGATATATACCTACAGATGCTACAGACTGCCTTCACCTGATCGTACATTTCATAACTTTGTTTTATTCATGCAAGAGCTCAAAGATAATCCCAACAATGATCATTTTTAATCTTCTTTCTTCATTATCTGATTTTTGGCTCATGGGCACTTTGGGAATAGATTTTTCTTCAAAATCATTTCACTGCCAAATTATTCTGTGCAACATAATTAAAGCCACTCCATAATTTTTATTATTATTATAGCAATACCAAGTTGTTTGGTTCAAAACAACCTCACAAAAGCCCTGGCATTCTATCTTTTTTGTGTATGTGCAAAGCTGCATCATCACTTTGAGTTAATGTTTACAAACTTAATGGGCTAAAGTGAATTTGAGAGAGATTTGAGAAAGAAAAGCGGAATAGTCATTAAAAAAAAATGCGTGGGAAGAGGAGAAGGAGTGGAGTCAGAAAAACAAAGGCAAAACAAAATGAAAATTGTTCTATGCTTTTATTTCTGAAAACATTCCTGTAGATTTAATTAGAGATACCTTTCTGGAGACTTATAAACTGTTACGCCAATCGTCTCTGGAGACGTTCCAGACCTGTCTGGACGCCTACCTGTGCAACCTGGGCTAGGGAGCTGCTTTGGCAGGGAGGTTGGACTCAATGATCTCTGGAGGTCCCTTCTAACCCCTACAGTTCCGTGATTCTCAGCCCTAATGTCACTGAACTAGAAGTCACATGCCAAAGCCTGTTGTCCGTTGCAGCTACAGACATTTCCATCCCGTGGGATTATTTCTGTGCTCAGTCCAAGGCTGTTCAAGGTATGGTCTCACCAGTGCTGCAGACAAGGGGACAATCACTGGTTCTGCTGGCCACACTATTCCTGGCACAGGCCTGGATGCCATTGACATCCTTGGCCACCTGGACACACTGCTAGCCCATGTTCCTCCTGTTGCCAACCAGCACCCCCATGTCCTAATATTCTATGATCATTAAACACAATTATCTTCAGAGACATGGTGATAAGTGATTTCCTGATCCTGTCCTGTCCATCATACCAAACTCTTCTTGGATCAACATACCCCAACGGAGACAACAGCTAAAAGATCTGGCAGCCACTCCTTGTGGGAAAATTCATGCCTTTAAAATCCATCCATACTCACATATTCAGCTAAAACATTCCTCAGGTTTTCAAACGCAAGAGCTAAACATTGAAGATAACATTAAGTAATTAAGTTGTCACACAGAAGCAGCATTCCAGATGTAACAGGACAGAGGACTGATTCTGTAAAGAAGTGCAAGACAGTTCAGTGCACTCATGTTATTAACAGCTCACAGAAATTCAAGGAACGTACAAAGCATTCTTGAAACATATTGTCCAGCTGCCAGCCTTGCAGGCAAAGGCTCATAAGACAAGAGCCAGGTCATTCTTCCTCCTTGTGCTGAACTCTGCACAGAGCACAAGGCTGGAGAAGGGGAAAAGCTTTCCCCCCCATACAGAGCTGTCTCCTTGTGAGCTGTTCACTTCTTTCATCCCATCCCAGAGGAAGAAGGGAGGAAGGATAAAACAATTTTTTTTAAATCAACTCCTTATACAAAATTTCTGCTGTGTAAGGCTCACCAGTTAACAGTTAAGAGATTGACATTATCTACTGGTTACCTGAAAGCAGTATGGGGAAGAAGCATGAAGGTTTCTTTTTTAACATAGCACTGTAGGTACTGTTCTGACGAATCTCATCTTGACTCTGGTCATAGTAAGGTACAAAAGTATCTTAATTCTTTATATGTTTTTCATAAATAGATCTTCAAAAAAAAAAAAAAAGTGCAAGCATGAATTACTCCGGAATGAGAGCCTGTTCTGTGAAACAGTGTAAAAGTAATGTCAGAAGTTTTGCATTTTAAATACCAAGAGATCCTTTTCTTGCCTTCATGTGAGTGAACTACAGCAAAATCCACAATTCCTCTAATGGTCAATAAAATGCACTAATACAACCTTTAGCTACCCAGAGTAGTGGAAGTTATGTAGCTCAGAGATTACAAATCTACCTTACCAAGTGAGTTTGTAATTTCTAGTGACATTAATAAAAGAAAATGGTGCTATCCTGGTCCAGCTGTCTGGGTCAGAACTCCATTTCCCACAGCACAGGCTCTCCAGCTATATGCAGCCACCTCACTTGCTACAGGAACAGCGCACTCTCAAAAGCAACCCCCACTTGCTTCACTTTGACTGTTCCCTCTGTACAAGCAGGTTCAACAGCAACATGACCAACTCCAGACCAGTTGTCTACAGTTGTCTCCTTGCCTGGAAACACTTTGTAGTTCTTCACAAAGGAGAACTCAGTCCAAATTCCTTCCCTTGAACAACTGCATACACATCAACAGGTTTGTGCTGACCTGAGAAGTCCAGCCACATATTAACAGTAGAGTTTATTTCCTAGATGGACTGGTAAAGTAGCTCTTAGTTGGGAGACTTGTCACTCAATCTACTCACACTTCAGGAAGTGTGGAGATGACCTGCTGGTGGCTGAGTTCTGCTGTGCACATTCCCCTGCCTCAGCCCCAGCCCACAGCTCTATCTCCTGCAACAAATGAGCAGCTCCATGGAGCATGAAAAGACCTAAACTCCACATGCAGCCAGAGCAAATACAAATACTGTCTTGTAAGAAACTTTCAGGAGGAAAAGAGAACAAAATTTAATACACTAAAATACTGTGATTAATGTATTGGTAAATAAACTCTCCACCCACAGTGCAGACTGTAGGGAAGTTAGCAATCCAACAAATGTAAGTGAGATACATCAGAACACATGACGTTTTTCAAACATACTGCCTCAGTGGGAACAAATTCAGGTTATTACAAAGCATAAAACCCTACATGAAGCTATAAAAGCAGGGCTTTGTCCTGCTGCACAGGAGGAGCAGCAGCATTGCTTATTACCCTGACTACAGGAATCCTGCAGTTGGTTCTGTTTTAATGATATACAGCTCTAACTGTCAGCAACAGAGTAACTTCATTTTAGAAGTTATCCCTAATACAAGGAATTCTAAATAGCCATAGGTTATTCAGCTATGGAAATGAGAGAATTTTTTCTTGTCACAGCTTTCTAGCAATAAATAAATTAATCTGAGGGAAATCATGGCAATAAAAGTAAAATAGAATGGATGCACAGATTTTCATCCTTCTGCTTTAAATTTGTTAATGAAAATATTGCAAGTGATTCTTTTCTATGCACAGAAAACCAAGGGACAGCCATACTTCCAGACATGCCTATTATTTATTTTTGGTGTGGAATCTTCCGTTCAAAATATCAAATGCTAGATAATACTTGACCCCAATTCCTCTCGGATATCAGTTAAAATACAGTGCTTTTCACCTACATTTGTAGCCCTGCCACTACTCGTCTGGCAGGCAGGAATGGTGGAACAGGTGAGAAGCAAAACAAAACCTCTACAAAGGTCACAAAGAAACACCATGCATGTTGCACTCTGCATGGCGGTAACGCTTCCTCAGAGCAGGAAGCAGGATCCTTAGCATAGATCTGTATTAAATGCACACAGAGTCCTCTCTACTGCTCAAAACTGACACACCACTTTGATTTTCTTCTAATTAAAAGACATTTCTACTTCCAGCCCTTGCAAGAAGCAAGTTTCTCCTTTCTCCCATTCCCCCCAAAAAGTACCAATAAAGGTAGGATTACTTTTTGTTTTACATCTTTTTGTGAAAGTCTTTGGAAAAGCCCCTTTTTACAACTGGAAACGCTTTACAGATGCTGTTGGATGCTGACCATTTCAAATCACAAAAAAGCCACATCTACTGGAATAGCCATTCTGCAGTCAGAAGAACAACACAGTGCTCACTCTTCTCAAACACATGCCAGAGGTTTATGTCCAAAATATCTGGAGCAAATGATGATAATATTCTTCCACTGGAGATCCTGTACATCCTCGGACTGCTAAAACCTCTGCTCTATTTCTAGGCATTACATCATACACTTACACATCAGCAGGATTAGCATCAAGTGATGAAGCCTGCATTACCCTGAGCTTATAGACTTACAAGAAAAATGTTTTGTTCTTAAAACACCAGGCTGTCCTTGCCAGCACAAGCATCTACACCACACCTGACAAAATAAGGCAGTCCTATTTCCTGGGAAATCCAATGATCTAATTGAAACAAGCAGGTTGTCTTGGAAAGCATTTATTATTCATTGACACTCCATTAATATTGTACAGCATGGAAGTGATCGCCTTGAAAAGGTTACTGTCAAATGAGTAAGCAACCTTTTTGCCAGTGCAGGAAGGTCAACACCAAAGACCAGGACAGAAAGGAACCTGTCGGTCATTTATATACTACATGATGAGAAATGACAGAGTTGGAGACAGACTCACCACTACAACTGCACTTTGAATTATTTGGGAATCCTTTTGCTCTTCTCCGTGAAATCTGACAATAGTTTGCGTATTTTTAAATTGCCCTGATACGGCCTTGGGAAACATTCTACTGATAAAAGCACAGAATACAAATTGGAAGTGGATTTACTTAACTGCCCACCATAGATCATCCTGACACACTTTCCCCCTTAAGCAACAACAGAGGAAAAAAAAGGAAGCAATGTTTTGCTTCCAAGTATGCATCAGACAAATGTTTCTATTTCAAGCTAAAACATAAGACTGAAGGAAGAAAAAGAGGGACCTAACAGGAAACCTTTCTGATACATACTAATGTATCAAAGTCATTTTTTACAATAATTTTACCAATGGTGAGAAATGACAACACACCCCCATGAAAGGTGGATGGAACTGTTTGAAAGGATATCCTTTTCTTCACTTATCCAGATATTTTTCTGTCCAGAGTGTTTCTCTCACTTACTGTAACAAATCCCCAGTGACTGACGTGACAGCACAAGTTACTAGCCATTAAAGCAAACACGTTGCATTAGTACTTTTTTCTTTAGGCTAAAAGAACAGCAAGTCCTTTATCACAACTGCTAACTGTAACATACATCTGGAGGCTTCACACTTCTATCCATGAGATTTAGAATAGCGCGACATCACACAGCAAAGCAAAATTATGCATGACCTTGCAGAACTCATCCTGTCCCAACCCGAAAGTTTGACAACTGGGAAATAAGCCAAAAGCGAGAGCAAAAAAAAAAAAACTTATTAAAATGTCATTTCACAGTTCCTTCACCTGGAAAAGTAAACAAAAGAAATGCAAACAGATGTTATGTGCTGTTTTATTTGTTTGTTTTTAAGTAGGAGATAAGGAGATAAAAACTATTCTTCTTTAAATCACCCTTATTACATTCCGGGTTTGGAAAACAATGAGTAGTTTCTTTATTAACAGCACTAAAACACACAGCATGAACTGCTTCTCACCAAAATGAACCAGGAAGAGAGCAGTAGAAGATTGCCTCTTCTGCCTTGTCCACCTATGGATTCACTCACGTTGCTCAGTTCGGGGTCCTGCTGAGAGCTGGAACTTCCACCAGAGTTCCAGCTAGATCCAAACAAAACGCAGATCCAACTCTCTCCTGCTGCTCCACCCCACACTGCCTGCTTCCAGAGCCACTCTCATAGGAGCCAGCCACACCAGCCACACGATGCAGTTCCAGGCTGGGAACTGACTGATCTTACCAGTACCAAATGCATGAAATGAGAACACTTTGAGAGGTGTGTTTGTTTCAATTCCCAGGAAATACCATATTTTCTGAATTAACATTCTCTGAAAGCAAGGAGTGAAGGGAAGGAAACCTAGCCTCTTTGAAAAGGATAATACCTCATCGACTAACTTTCTGACAATTAATTTACACTTCAGCAGTTCTCTAATTGAAAAATTCTGTATGTACTCCCCAGAACTTTCCATTACTTTTTCCATGACATTAATCATTAGAGGATACCTATTACAGATTATCCCTTTCAAACGCTATCTTCCTGATAAAAAGTCAGGAATGCTGGCAAGGGCAAACACTCAGCTCAAGCCTAAAGAGAGTAGGCAACTGGCAAGTACAGCACTCATGAAGATTCAGAAAGTATCATACTATGAAGAAGATAAATGATGGCTTTCCAAATTTAAGGGATAACACATGCAGTGTAGCACACAAATCAATACTTCCCTATGAATAATGTATCTTACGAGGTGGTCTGCATGCTGGCCCACAAGCTCCCTACCATCCTAAAAGAATTAGGTCAAAGTAAACAAGCTTTAAGCAGGTTCTTTTTATAAAGAGCATAAAAGAAAGTTTTTTTCCTTCTGTAGGTGATAAATGTTCCATAACATCTCAGTACTCTCCTTTAATTATTAGCTGCAGGTTATGAAGATTTTACTTATTATTTATAGTGGTGTTAAATACACAACTCACTCTTAATGTCAGTATACTTCTATTCCTTTTCAGATGCACAGAATTCATCATACCATGAATTGGTAATCACCAGAACAGTGAATAAATCTGTCATGACTATAACTTATTTTTTTAGATGATGCTATACAGAAGCTGCCTGTGAATTATCTCTTAATTGATAACTTGATCAGGGAGAGAAGATCAGGCTGGCATGAGCTATGTTCCACCACACCAAGGAGACTGCTGGCATCCCTGATACTTCTTTTCTTCTTTCTACCTCCTTTATCACTTTGTCTAATAAATATGAGTTGTCACACGTGTGATAGTATTATAGGTACCAGGTATCTGCTCTGCACTAATTCACTTACTGTGATTTAGGAAAGCCATTTTAAAGACAAAAGTCTGCAGCCACAATTTAGGACAATGCAGCACGTAGGAGGGGTGCCTATGATGAAGGAACTTCTGCCCTAAGCCACACAGCCAAGGGCATGGAGTAAAAGGTCTAAGGGAGACGGACTTGAGGGTTGGAGCCCTAGATGAGCCTCAGAGATTGGTATCAGCCCTTAAAGAAAAAGTGCTTGGACTGGTAATGGGAAGATAGCTTGTCCTTAGGTTTAGTGACAAGAACCACTGAGTAACAGGACTTGCTGTAATTATGTAGTACCTATAGACAGTAACAGGCCAAAGGGCTGAATCATTTCTCTGTGTAATAAATGTTTATTAAATAAACATCACAAGGGACCTGTGGTAAATTACAGCTTAATCTCTCTAGTTCCCAGAAGCCACTTGGAAACCTAAATGTCTTATTAGTATTGTACTAAAGCAGCTGAACATGAATATAGCTCAGCAGTAGTTAAACAGATTTATGCATCCACCTCCAGCCTATTTTTTGGTTGTTATTTCCTATAGCAGAGGATTCAAATTGAGAAGCAACTCTGAGCTGAATTTTACACTTGGGCACTTCATATGTACACAGAAAGTAACTCCATGGTGTTATTCCAATGATAACTCCAATGATGCTAATAGATACTAAGATACTCCAATGATGCCAACAATGTTTTATTTCATTGACGGGGCAGAAAAGTAATGTGACAACTGCTCCAGCTGTGCTTTGATCCCAGTTTGCAACTGGGCAACAGAGAGTGGTATCAGATCTAACCACAACTTGGGCAGCCCTGCAATGAACACCCACCTCCAGTGAGAGCCCTGTAGGTAAGGAGTGAGAGAATATGTCCAGACAGCCAGCAAGCTGGGAGAGCTGGAGACCATTCAGCAAAATGCTATAGCTCACGTTATTCTGAAGGTCAGACCTTCCTAGTCTGTTAGCTATCCCCAGGCCACTACAAACAGGATTTTGGTATACTGCTTCAAAAAACACACATTCTTCTGTAAGAATACATAGAAGAACCTTCCTCATTATCTGCCTTATTTACATCTTTACATCACTGGCTTTCATCCACTGACAGTCCAACAGTCTGAAAGGTGGGTACCTGCTTGTCATTAGTGATCAGTCCCTCCTAAATCCACTGCCTACAACCACAAAGCCCCACCTGGGCACAGAATACACAGTGTTTCTCAACTACAAATAGCATCTAATGGGATCCAGCCTCCAAAGAAGAGAGCAAACAGGAAAAGCACTGCCAACTTTATTTCCCATGTGTAACTCTGAAGAAGTTCAAATCTTCTGCTCAGCATAAAATCTTAAACAGGCTATTTGACAAAGAATGAGTATTAATTTTGTAAAAAAAAATAAAATAAAAGCACAGTTACTCATTCCTTTTCTAAAATTTCCTTAGAAAATTAAAAAAAAAACAAAAAACAGGTCTTACAGCTGCGTTTTGTATATCAAGTGATCTGTTTGCACAGCAAGGGTTTAATGTGTAAACCTGTACAAACTTCTGAACTGTGATTACGGCACTACATTAGCGTTTTCAATTGCTAGTGGAGTTTATGGCCCACGCAAATGTCACATAATATACTGCTTGTCTTACACATGCAAAGAATACATTAAAACTGCAAACACTTACCCACGGGATAGACTTCTTTATGGCTTAATTTGCTCATGGTTGTAATAAAATAAATTTTAGGAGAAAGAGTAATAAAACAAAATTCAGAAAGTAGAATAATGGGATAATTATACTTTAAAACCAAATGTTCTTTCTTTATGTCACCATTTCATAAAGTCAAAACAATTTATTATAGTAGTGCTTCAACAGCACCACTACAGTTAATGGTCAGTTGCTGCTTCCAGTCTAAATGCTGCTTTTCAAGAACTTTATACAATTCAGCTATCTACCTCGCATTAAACTAGAACTTGGCATGTGCACTGGTAGCTTGTTTATATGGTGTTCTACCACTAAAATGGAGAAAACTGATTTTTAAGATTAGGGAATACTTTTGGGGTGCAGAAAAATAGTTTGCTTCCAGGAACATGAGTGAACAATGAGTCAGTAAACTCTTAAGCTACAGAAAAGGTTTTTTCATAGTTTTTTCAAGCTTCTCTCTCAGCATCTCTGGCATTAGAGGGATGAGGAACAAAACAAATCCTCAGGTAGGCTGAAGCAACACCCAGAGCCACAGGTTGAGGAAAAAAAAAAAAAGCATCCTGTTATTTATGTACTGGGAAGAGTAGTCTGCATCTTTCAGCTTGCACAATAAGGTCCTGCTTCTTGTGCATCTACATTTTTTATTTTGCAATATAAAAAGAGGATCAAATACGAATTCTTAAGGAGAAATGAAAAGTAGGGGGGGACAGATTTGGAAACATCAATGGGGTTTCAGCTCTACATCACAAACAGTATCACAGGCAATTTTACCTCAAATCATTAACCATTGAGGTTTTTCTTCAGGAGAAAATTCAAAGAGCCATTCTGGGAAGCTGCTGGTGTGAATGTAAGGCAGCAGTCATGTATGCATCCAGGCTGAACTCCTGACAGGTTCCAAAAATTTGACTTAAACCCACAGAAACTGATACTGTCCCATCTCATTTCTCCAACAATTCCTCTCTCCTGCTTCCTCTGGAAGCAGCTGGAGCATCAAGATTAATTTTAGGATGCCTGTCTAAGCCCTAATCTTTCTTCCCTCTTCACTTGCTTGAGGTGAAATAGGTCAGCCCTGGGACAACCCCAGCTGCTCAACCTCGGGATGACAAAATCTAAGATGCCCAACACTGCAGAAAAACCACATTGCAGCACTATTTGTAGACAGGAAGACAGTGCTGTAATACTATTCCAATTGAGACATTCTAAAGAGAAGGTACTACAGGGTCATATAGAACTTCACTAACTTCCCTGCAGCTATTTCACTGCATGAGGAAGGAAGTCCACACAACCTGAACTTCCATATTCTTTTGAATTTACCATTTCTTCAAATTGAATATAGTTTCTTTAATTGTCCTATATGAATTCATAGCTGAAATGTTTGACTTGCACAGAACTAATTGTCTGTCAAGAAGATATTTTGCAGCTGAGCAGATAGCTTAATTGGACATTTAATTTATCTGCAGGCTTTGTTTCTTCACATTTCAAGTCATATTCGCTAAATTATGCATTCCGAGCACATCTTCAGATTGTCTGCCTCTAAGTGAGCGTTCTGTTGTTCTTTGAGAAGCAACACATTTCATTATTAGCTTCTAGTTCCCTGTCATTTCTGACATGATTTTCCCATATTCTGGAGGGGGGAAAAAAAAACATGACAGTCAGCTCTCCTTAGCTAACTGAACACAGATTGACTCTGCTGTCTCCAACCAGTTAGCACGAGTGAATTAGAAACAGAATCCAGAAATATTTCATTTACTTGCAGGGGAGGAACGTCCCTGGTACCAACACAAGGCACACCCCATGGATGCTGGCAGAAGAGGGTGCTGCGGAAGTTTTCTGCTACTCAAATGATCCCAAACATCCTCTGACAATGTACATTTATGGCCACAACATTTGTTCTCAATTTTAGCAGCTGCATCAACACAAGCACCACCCCAGCACAGCCAGCTACGGAGACAGTGCTCAACACAGCCTGGCATGCACCTCTGCACACAGGTCAGCCCTACAAGGAGTCAAGTCCAAGCAAAAACAGTATTTTATACTTTTGTCTCTCCTCCCCCTATACATTTTCACATGAGAGAAAAAAGTTTCAGATCCTTGTCTTCTCTTCCCTTTTCTGCTATCAGGACTAGGTAGTGTAATTATTGCCAAATTATTAGTCTAGCATAGCCTGCACAACATAATACCATCATAAATTGTTAAACTCAATGGCCCATGTTATAGTAAAAGGAGGAAACACCGAAACGTCCTTGCTCTCACCAGATCCTTAGCATTCTCCTGGTGAAGATTTTAGTATTTTTGTGTAATGATCAGAGTAGAAGAGAAAATAAGAGCACACACACAAAATTTATATCCCACAGCATATGGCAAATTAGTTAAGGAGCACAGCAAACTGAATAAATTACATACACAGGGATGCTTACAATTTTATTATCAACCTTGTCTTTGGGCATCTGTTGTTCTCTATGAAGCTGCATGACTTTTGCTGCTAACAGCCTCCCTCCATCTGATTAGTGTGGTGTATGTGATCTCCATTGTGTAACAGATTAGACATTTGTCTGCTAATAATTCTTCAACATCATTTAGACATTATCGATTTTCAAATGCATCTAATTACAAGACACTTGGAACTTGTTTGTAAAAAGATTTTAATTTGCATGAGGTGAGACCAAAATTAATGGCTTTAAGAATCCAGTGAGGATCAGTAAACCCACCTCCATAGGTTGCATAGGTATGTATATGTACATAATGCTCCTACTATCCCAAAGCCAATTGGCTCATGAAGTTGCTCTGAATGACATCCTAGTATTAGATACTGGACCCAGATTTGCAGTCAAAGCAACACAGGTTGTGCCTAGAAAGATTTTGTATAGATCTTCCTGGGATACAAAAACACAGTTTGCTGCGTTAACTTCATCTTTATTTCTTCCAGTTACTAATGTCAGGGCAACCTTCAAGACTTCTCACATTGTGCATTTAATCCAGATCTAGTTTATATTCACATTTTACCTTCTTTATTTGATGACCAAGGTCAAATTCTGTCAAGAAGTTAATTGTAATACAATTTCTAATCTCCTTATCAAGGCTTGGAAAACATATTTCTGAAGACTGAAATCAGCACCCAGTGAAATAAAACTATCAGTTCTACTGAGAAAGAAGTACAAGCTGAAATTCCAGCTAATGGATGAAGGGAACTTCAAATTAGCTCTAAAGCTGTGTTGTATGAAGCTCTAACAAAAGCATGCACCACATGTAATGCATGGCTCAAAAAGGCCATACAGTTGGAGCAGGAACAGTAATGGTTTCATTATTTCAAAAAGATCTGACTAAGGAATACAAAGGCTTTTGAATAAGTTATGATAAAAACATGCAACAAGTCTACAGAAATCAAGGCAGAGTACACCATATAGAGTGACTGCTGCATGACACTATATATATGAAGAGCTGAGACACTGCCTTTCAAATAGTTAATGAAAAATTAATGGTGCACTTAATGAAATGAATTTGCTTATTTTCATAAATTCCATGCTGTCAAACCTTTTGCATCCACATCAAAAAGAAGCGACAGGAGGAGGGAAAGAAAACAGCAATTTGTTCAAAAGCTTCTTTCATTAATATTCAAGATCATCCATTTTAAAGCAGCCGATTGCAAATCAAATACAGTCCATGTGCCACTTTGCATATCAACGATATTTTAATAAGAACAAACAACATCAAATTTCAATCATAAGTCCATGAAGCCAAAGTCAGCTCTCAAATGGAAATAAAGACAGATGAACAAAATGGCTCTAAATTTTTAGCGTAGGAATTCACAAAACTTGAAGATATTCTCCCTACTCAGTGTGAATTATTCCTTTAAACCACAGTACAACATTATCATATTTGGTTTCCTTAAATAGACCAGATTCTCTTCTAATTTAAACCATTTTCCTGACAAAAAAAAAAAATCAGACATATAAAATGGACTTAACAGCCTGGCAGTTGCTCTTGCTAGGGAGCCCTCCACACCTTTTGCCACTTTTGTCCTACATATTTTATCAGCCAAATGAGATCCCTTGAAAATATTTAGAACAATTATTTTTATGAAATCCTAACATTAAATACAGAATATAAATGTATGGACAAAACCTCCTCGTAGGTAGATATGCAAGAGTACCCCTAATTCTGAGGGACTTTTGCATTTTACTCTACTGACTTGAATATGGAGGCAGAAAAAATACATGATATATAGGATTCTCTCCCTCTATCTCTGAGCTGCTATTCATCATGAGAAATACTAGCATTGAAGTCCCTTATGTTCTTTAAATAGAGGCAACTTGGTTTACACCAAACTCTGCAGAGAACCAGACATAACAGACTAAATAATGGGCTACTGAGGAGGCAATGTGGGACCAATGCAAGGCAGCCAAATCAAAAGGAAAACAATCAGCCTATCAGGAAATCATCAAGATTTCAATCTAATAAAAAAAATAATAATAAAAGACCACCATCAAATAAACAAAAACTCTCAGTCTCAAGCAAGTCTCCTGAAGACATTAACCCATAACAAATGCAGGATGCCTGTACGTATGTAAATACCTGAAGATACTGAAACATTGGGTGTGAGCAAGAAGCACTGCAATAGTAATTCCAATCTGATACACCAGCAGATAAGTTCACCCAGTATTTACAGACTGAAAGCAGGCCAGAGAAATGCTAGGTGGTAGATTAAGTAAAACAAACAAAAAAAATAGCAGAAAAAAAGATGCATTATAGCACTTCATTACTGATGAGAGGGAGAGATGTGTCTCAATATCACTACAAAGGGTTCAGCTGCACTGAATGAAGCTACAATCAGTGAAGCCATCCACTAAGGCCAGTGAACTGGAGGAAATTGATGAGCTCAAAGAGTAAAAGGGCAAAACAGCAAAGACCTGAGCTACAAGAACTCAGGCACCCAGCAGGAAAGACTAAGAGATCAACAGTGCAATAAGAAGTTTTCAGGAAACAATGGAAATATTGAGCAGTTGCACTGTTTCATGTCAAGAGACAACAGGTAACTCCAGAGACAGAGGGAGAAGGTCAATCCAGGCAGGATTTCAATCAAGAGGAGCAAGCTATCAGAGACTTAGAGGGTATGAAAACTAATCCCTGAATACTCCAAAGGAGCAAGATTGACGAAAGAGGAAAAACTGGGACCTTTTGAACCAAAGTACTCAAAGAAAACATACTGGACAGGTTAAAGCATGAAGGGTTCCACAGGTTACCAGCACATTTTAAGTCAGTAAGGTATTGAATGATTAAGTGGAAAGAACTGGCGATATTAACTGAGGAAACTGGGACAAAGCCTGCAGAGGTTTAGTTCAGGTTGGTCAAATATTTTTCAGCATTACATGAAAGCTTTTAGTTTTCTGGGTCAGGTATCTGAAACACATCCCTGTCCTTGGAAGTGATGGTCTAGCAATATTGGAAGGGTCAGATATACTGAGGTCCCTTGTTCTGGAATAGAGGGGTCTCAAGAAGGCAACCAGGAACACTAGCAGAGGCATCTTCCCTCCAAGTAGAATTGATGCCAGTAAGAGGACGTGACATGCAAACTACTACTGAAACAAAAAACGTTTTTATTGTTCTTTTCCCTCTAATTTTGCAGCACCCATTTTAGGAGTCTCCAGGACCATGCAGCAGCAAGCTGTTTGCTTCTCCAGTTTCCTTAAAGCCTTGCTCTTTATTGCCCAGAGCCCTGAGTGTCCTTGCTGCTCCAGTACTCAGCTGCCCAAGCACCTCCTCCTTCCAGAAGTCCCTACTGGATACTTTTTTCCTCCAGGGTACATGTTTCATTCAATACCTATCAAAGCTCACACACAAACACGGACTGTACAATATGTACAAAGACTCTGGTTTTTTTGGTTTTTTTTTTTGTTTTCTCTGTGTACATGAGGACAGAATGGTTTTAAGAATAGTTACCTTAGTTTATAGTTTAATTCACCCTTCCAACAGAGGTATCCAAAATACGCACTTCATGGGAACGTTGTAATTCAGTGTATCAAATATCCAGTTTTCTTTCAGTAGATCAGAAATCCTTGAAAGAAACCAGGTATTAGATGAACATTTCTCTACACCAAAGTTTTAAATTTTATTTAGTCATCCTCTAAGTCACATGCCAGTTCCAAATGCTACAAAAAATGCTTTTATGTTACTGACATTGATCAGCGGCCTTAGACCAAACAAAAAAATATCCAGCTGGCATGTACCTTTGAGATCAGTCAGTTTGCTCATTCCTAATCCATACAAAGAGAAAGAACCAAAACACTAGGCTTCTTAATCAAGCACCTTTAAAAAGTTTACAGGAGTTAAATTAATGCAGCTATATTTAAAGTTGTAATCTCGAAGGAAGCTCCAGGCTTGCCTAGGGTTATTTTCAAAACAAACAAAAAAAAACCAGTAGGATGGACTTTAATTAAATTCTTCTACTTACAGAACAGGCATTTCCCAAGAGCTTTTAACTTTCATGCATTCTTATTAAAATTTATACATATTCTAAAAATTCTGCTTACAACCATTCTTTTTCTTAGCATCACATCAAAGCATTTCCCACCCAATACACAGGGACTCCTTCCCCTTCTGCTTCTTTTTCCCTTCTGTGTCTTCAGTTTCCCTAATCTTTTAAAAACTGTTTTTCTACATCTAAATTTTAGCCTTCCACTTATATTTACTACATTTATTACTTCCCTCACTAGTCTGTTGGTCTGCAGAGGCTTGTTTCACTTCACCAAGGAATGGGGAATATCTTCTGAGTAACACCATCACCCATCTGGACTGAGAAAGTACATTTCCATCACACAGTAAACCTCTGCTTAAGAACTTCCCATTCTAAGCTTTCCTTTCTAATCGATTTCCCTCCTGTTCTCCTACAGCCTGAGGATGATTTGCACTTTTAAACCACTTGAAACAGAATCTAGTATCACATACTGGGGCCATCATAATTATAGTACATTCTGTGAAATTCTTCAGAAATGATCTTACAGGAACAAAGCATTATTAAGCACCTTCATTCCAAGTTCACTTCGCTAGCAGCCTTAGCAGATGAGACAGACTGCATAAGCACCAATGTCTATGAGCCAGCTACCACTCCCTCCACTCTTGCCCTTTAATCACAGGATAGCATTCAAGAAGATAAAGATGTGCACTGATGGAATAGCAGGAATCTCCTTCACATAATTTTGGAAAACACAACCTGCCAACACACCACAGAACCAGATAGAGAAATCCAGCTCAAGAATACGCTGGGGTCCTCAAATACAGCTGCATTCACTGAAGCTTCACACAGTACAACCACAAGTCAAAGACAGACCTCACTGTGAATTCCTGCAAGAAATTCTGAAGTTACAATAGGCCTGAAAGCATTCAAATCTTATACCTTACACCCACAGATACAGAGCACACACCTGAAGAACATCTTATCTTGAATCTAGCTGCTGTACCTCAGCACATCTAGATCTCATCTGTAGGGCCAGTAAGAAATACCAAAAATGGACCCACCAAAACAGAGTATCTAGAAAAACTTTCTTTTCAAACAAGTCCAGTTATGACCTCTTCCCTGGTCATGCAAGTTCTCTCTGGGATATAGCTGACTCCACAACCAGAGCAGCAAGAAGTTTTTCTGGCTGCCTGAGTCACCTTCCCTATGCCAGCATAAGCACCTCTGACATTACTCAGGATGTTTCTTACAATTATCTGGAGATGCAGATCTGCATGAATAATGTATATATTGGGTTAGTTGCAGAACTGAAAGGTAAATTAAAAATTCATTCAGTTCATGCAAAAAAAAAAATAGGATATGAAGGTGTTTTTGAAGGTGTTTTAATGGAAGAAAAACTGAAAAAAAAATCCTTTTTAGAATAGCCCCTAGCTTTGCTCTGAAGGATTATTTATTTGTATTGGAGACTGAAGATTTAAGAATAGCCTAACTGAAAACATTTATTTCAAAGTTTTAACAATTAAAATTCCTGAACTTTTTTCTGCCACTTTTGGAATATGCATTTACAGCTGAAAAAAAGTACAACTAAAGTCTAAGTGATTTTTCTCCTCAAAAATGTCTTCTTCAGTAAATTTCTCCTCCAGAAACACCCTCCCAGCCATGATTGGACAGAGATGTGCCTCACTCTCTACTTGCAAAGAGTCAGTGCACAGACAATACATCAGTTCCAGTTGCTCAGTCTTCACCTTAAAGCACGTTTATTAAAGAGTTGTAAGAATCCACATTTACAGCCTCTCGCATATTTTTCATAGAACAGTTACACGAGATGCACATAGAAAAACAAAAACATCCAAATTAAGTTTTCCCTTCCTTTTACAGTAGAAGTACCTCCATGGAGTCCATAGCTGGCAGGAGCCACGCAAGTTGTACCTGTTGGACCCGATGCACAAGCTGGGGCACATGCCCTGCTCCAGGACACGGGACAGGGTCACATCATCCAGGATAACACTGTGAGCCATGACACAGGCCTGAAGATGCTTAGCCTTCACGTACTTCCATAAAATAGGAGAAAAACCATATCAACACAAGACTGTTTACTCAGGACAGTTAAAACTAAATACATCAAGTCACAAGGAGAAACTCAATAAAATTGCTGCCTTGTATCCATATTGCAGAGCTCCTAGTTATTGCAGAGCTTTATCTAATCCTGAACAAATGTGTTTATCTGCAGAGTCTTCACTAATATCCACTTTCAGTCTGCACAAATTTTGAATATGTGCATTTTCTGACTAAGGGATCTGTTTAGGAAAGTGTCCAGAAAAATAATCACCCTTGAAGGCATGTTGTGTTGTATAGGGAAGACGTATTCACTGTCTGACCCCTTCTTTGAAGAATTAGGAGTGCAGTGGTAAAGACAGTTCTAACACATGGACAGAAAAATAGATTTCTGATGCATAGGAAGGGATGAAGAGAATTCAGTACTTCAGGCCAACAGTCTTATTTGAAGGATAACAGCATAAAATTCTGTCTCCATCTGCAGTTTCAGTATTAACGCATCAAAACTGCCTATAAAATGGTCTCGATACTCTCTTTAGACCTTAAGCATACATCTATTTATAAATAAAATAGATTACAATCATAAAGCTTAAGAGATGCAGGTCATTACACAAGAGTATAATTAAATCTGACTGGGCTCCTCCAAGCTTCCTAGAAGCCATGATAAGATCTTCTTGACTTGGATTAAAAATAAATTGCTGAGTAAATTAGATTTCCCAGTGTTTTATCTAATTAATCCACCTCTTGACTCAAATTGGTTGGCTTTTTAATTACCAGCTAATCTCATCCATACGATGAGGAGTTTTTCTGCTCATACCTTCTTTTTTAAGAATGCTATCATTTGTCACATTTTTTGTTGATGATTTTTAGAGGGCTTTTTAAAAAGGTTCTTTCTTATTATGCTGTCTTCATCAATGACATTGACAGTGGGATTTTGAATGCACCCTCCACAGTTTGCAGATGACACCAAGCTGCATAGCATGGTTGACATGCCCGAGGGACAGGATGCCATTCAGAGAGACCTAGACAGGCCCAAGAAGTGGGTTGAGGAGAACCTCACACAGTTCAATAAATCTAAGTCTGAGGTTTTTCACCTGGGTCATGGCAACTGTTGCTATCAGTACAAGAAAGGGATGGAGTATCAGTACCCCAAGGATGGAGCACAGTCCTGACAAAAAAGACTTGAGGTTACTGGTGGATGGCAAGCTGGACAAGAGCCAGCTGTGAACCCTCACAGCCCAAAAAGCCAACCTTAGCCTTGGTTGCATCAAAATAAGTGCAGTCAGAAGGTCAAGGGAGGCGACCCTGCCTCTCCATTCTGCACTGTGTCCAGATGCGTAGTCCTCGGTACAGGAGACACGTGGACCCACTGGAGCACATGCAGAGGAGGGCCATAAAAGTGATCCAAGGGATGGAACACCTTCCCAGCAAGGACAGGCTGAGAGAGCTGGGGCTGTTCAGCCTGAAGAAAAGAAGGCTCTGGGGAGATCTGAGAGTAGCCCTTCAATATCTATAGAGTGACTATAAGAAAGAAGGAGACAGACTCTTTAGCAGGACCTGTTGCAACAGGACAAGAGGAAATAGTTTCAAACTAAAAGAAGGGACATTTTTTACAATAAGGATGGTGAGGCACTGTAACAGGTTGCCCAGAAATGTGGTGGATGTCTTCACCTTGGAGACATTCAGGGTCATTCAGGATCAGGCTCTGAGCAACCTGATTGAGCTGTAGGTGCCACTGTTTGTTGCAGAGGAGTTCGATTAGATTATCTTTAAAGGTCCCTTCCAACTCAAAAGATTGTATGGTTAACTTCCTTGGGCATACTATTGGAAACCAAGATTCATCTGATGTAGATGATGGGGAATATAAACTATGTTGCAGTCTTCTACATCACACTACATTGCAACACTATACAAATGGGACTGAACCCCAGCACACCTGGAGTGTAAAAGGCAAATGAACACCACTGCTCTGAAAGAAATGTATTAAGCCTCTCTGTGTTCAGGTTTCACAGAACTATAACTCAGTTTCCTCAAAGCAGTGCCAGAGGGTGATAGTCTAGAGGCAACTCTCAAGTCATTTCAAAAACAGAATGTGATCCTCACTTCTCCTCCTCCCCTCCAGCCATGCTGAAACAGCAGACCTGAAAGCAACCTCAACGGTTTCATGATTTGACTGCTCCAAGTGGGGAAAAATAAATTCAAGACAGCAGAACACAAGTAAACAGAAGCTGACTGGGGAATCTCAAGAACTCAGGCAAGTTTTATAAAAACTTTACATTCACTCAAATCTCATAGAAATTTCAATCCAAACATAGATAACACTGCCAACAGCCAACAACATTCTGACTTTTCTTTTTATGCTTTTGATTTTTACAGGACAGTCTCAAACTCCCAGAAGTGTTCTCCTGCTCTGAAATGTTTTCATTTTTCCACATCTGTCTGCTCTAAAACCTGTTGGTGCCAGTTTCCAGAAGGTGAAGGCTTTTGCTTCATTTGGAATTAGCAATAAATT